>JAOTRH010097884.1:0-16115 GCA_034768845.1 Heliamphora exappendiculata
ACGGAAAGATGTTTGATTCTTTCAGATCGTGTGGTTTTCAAAATTAATAAATTTATTTTAATTAAACGAATTTTTATGACCCTAAAAAATATTTTAAAAGTCTAAGTAGGAGAAAAAATTTATTTACAGATAAATTTCGTGGTCTCTATCACTAGTTTGTAGGCGATGCAATTAAATCCTACATGTCAGCAGTAAGGCCTTCCTCCCAAACGGACAGATTAATTGCGGTATGGCCAGTACAAACCTCTTTTATGAATAATTCTGGATAATTGTTAGTGTGGATCACTTTTCCATCTGAAGGGTTCATTGTGAAGCGATTAATTTGAGATTAGGTGATGGTTAACACTTAGTTGTATATAATAGTATCCTCTCCATCTGAGTTACTACTATTATATACTGGGTCGAAGCTATGTCAACTATTTCATTTTACTTGGCGTGGTCAGTTGCCTAGATAGTAAAATTAAAAAAAATTGGCCTGTCTAGTCTTATGAAGGATAGTAGACGTCCTCCCATCGAGGCATGCTATTCTCAGGTTCCCAGGCTGCTGGCGAATTAATTTTAAAATGGTAGAGAAACCAAATTAAAATAAATTCAAAATTTTGCTCATCATAATTAACAGTTTTTTTTAATTATATGATTCTTAGAATTAAAATGGCTTTAAACCCATTCGCTTTAATACTCAAAGAAAACAAACTAACATAACTAAATTTTGTTGACTGGAAATATAACTTGGATATAACTTTAACTACAAATGGTATTTCTTCAATACCAGAAAATGTATTTGTTTCTGAAAAAAGTTCTTCCTCTAGACCGAAAGGCATGAAAAAGAAAAATGTTCAAAAACAGGGAGACACGATTTTTAGGGTAGTTAGTGGGCTACGGACTAGTGTGAAAAAACTGAAAGACATATGTTTTCACTACAATCAGACCTGGCACTGAAAAAAGTTATGTTCAGTATTTCTCAAAAAACAGAACAAACAGGATAATTTCTATTCACTGGTTGTGAAAACATGTTTAGTGATGTTATCTACCGGTACCTGGTGTGTAGATACTGGAGCCACTAATCATGTCTGCAATTCATTACAGGGGTTCCAAAAAATTCGACAACTTAGTGATAGGGAGATTTACCTGCATATGGGTAATAATACAAAGGTAACTGCGATTTGCAGTAGGAGATGTCACTCTCAGTTTTGGTAGAGATCGGATTTTAATATTGAGATATTGTCTTTATATACTTACCATTAGAAGGAACTTAGTTTTCGTTTCTGAATTGGCTAAAGACGGATATTTAGTTTATTTTAATAATTCTATGATTATTAAGGATAATAAACGGGTTATCTATTCTGGTACATTAGTGGATGATCTTTATATTAGTACACTCCAATTTCTCTTACACTGCAACTGACTGAAATGAATAACACATCTAATTTACCATATAAGAGAAAATTTTCTTTTTTAATGAACCAAATATTTTTTTGGCACTTACGCTTGGGTCATATTAATCTAAAGCGGATAAACAGACTAGTAGCAAATGGATTTTTGAGTTCATTGGAAATTGAGGCACTTCTAGTTTGTGAATCTTTCTTAGAAGGCAAAATGATCAAGATGCCCTTTTTGGCTAAAAGCTATAGAGCTAAAGAACCGTTAGAACTGGTTCACTTTGATGTGTGTGGTCTTATGATAATCTAAGCTAGAGGTGACTTTGAGTACTTCATTAGTTTCATTGATAACTACTCAAAGTATGGATACATTTACCTGATACACCGTAAGTCTGAATGCTTTGAGAAATTCAAAAAATTCAAAGCGAAGGCAGAGAAGCGTCTGGGTAAAAGTATCAAATCACTATGATCCGACCATAGTGGAGAATACCTCTTTAGAGAGTTTAAGGGCTACTTGTCATCAAAGGGGATCACATCCCAATTAACTGTACCTGGCACTCCGCAGCAGAATGATGTAGTAGAAAGAAGGAATATAACTCTTATGAAAATGGTAAGGTCCATGATGAGTTATTCAGGTTTACCCGATTCGTTTTGGGAACTCGCTTTAGAGAAAGTGACTTACGTTCTAAATATGATACCTTCTAAGTCAGTATCTTCTTTATCCCACATAATTGTGGATCGGGCGTAAGCCTAGTCTGAAACACATTCGAATTTGGGGGTGTCTAACACATGTGTTGAAAGAAAATGCGGGTATGTTGTAACCGAAGACAGAAGTCTATTTCTTTGTAGGGTATCCCAAGGGAACGAAGGGTGGTCTGTTTTATAATCCTAATGATCATAAGGTCATTGTTAGCATTAATGCCCGATTCTTGGAAGAGAATTATATTATGGACACAGGCCTAAAAGTAATATTATTTTGGAAGAACTAAGAGAAAATACTAATAGAATGGAAGAACAAATCACTGATATCTCATTACCTCGTCATAGTGGGAGGATTATCGGGACAGGTGCAAATCAAGAACAGGGTGTTGATGCACAGGATTCTGATTCTGCACAGCGTGTTACTGCTAGTACACAGACACAGGTACTGCCTCGTCACAGTGGGAGGATTGTTCATCAACCTGACCGATATATGTTCTTGGGAGAGTCTTTTGATAGGATCCCGACAGAACTAGATACCGAGCCTGGTAACTACAATGAAGCACTTCAAGATAAAGACGCAGATCTTTGACAAATGGTTATGAATTCAGATATGGAATCTATATATTCCAATCAGGTCTGGGAACTTGTAGAATCACCTAAAGGGATAAAATTCCTTAGATGCAAGTGGATCTACAAGAGGAAGAGATGAGCAGATAGGAAGGTTGAAACCTTCAAAGCTAGGCTTGTTACTAAAGGGTTCAATTGGAAAGAAGGGATAATTTATGAGAAAATCTTTTTGCTGGAAGCCATGCTCAAGTCTATCATGATTCTCTTATCCATTGCAGCTCATTTCGATTACGAAATCTAGAAAATGGACGACAAGATAACTTTCCTCAACAAAAGTCTTGACGAGTGTATCTATATGATACAACCAGGCAGATTCATTGCAAAGGGCCAAGAACATGCGTTGTGTAAGCTCAAGAGATCCATTTATGAACTTAAGCAGGCATCGTGGTCTTGGAACACTCGGTTTGATCAAGCCATTAAGTCTTATGATTTTGATAAAAGTCTAGATGAGTCCTATGTGTACAAGAAGCGTGACGGAAGCGTGATGATCTTCCTATTACTTTACGTAAACCATATCTTGCTCATCAGAAATGATGTGGGGCATTATCTACAGTTAAAGTATGGTTATCTAGGCAGTTCAATATGAAAGATTTAGGAGAAGCTAGTCACATCATTGAGATCAAGCTTGTGCAATATCGAAAACAAAAGATGATGGGCTTATCACAAGCAAAATATATCAATGACATCCTTGCTCATTTTAGCATGTAGGATTCTAAGAAAGGGTTTTTTCCTTTTTGCCATGGAATCCCTCTATCTAAGGATTAGTGTCCTAAGACACCTGATGAGATAGAGAAGTTGAAGGCGGTTCCTTATGCTTCGGCAGTAGGAAGCCTTATGTATGCTACGTTTTGCATTAGACCTGACATCTGTTTTGTCGTTGGCATGGTTAGCAGATATCATTCTAATCCAGGGAAGGAGTATTGAACTGCTATAAAGAATATAATCAAGTACCTGAAAATGACTAAGAATTATATGTTGATTTACTAGGCAGATAGTTTAGTACCTTTAGGATACATAGACTCATATTTTCAGTCAAACATAGAGCTTGAATCAGGAGACAATCTTGCAGATACTTTACAAATAGCTTACCGGCTAAGACTTTTGATAGTTATGTAGAGTGCATGAGAGTAAGATAAATAGCAATATAATTTTGAGTATAAGTAGGAGATTGTTAGGGTTAGTATACTGAAAACTATATTTTTAATATTTAATTTTATTTTAATAAAATTAATTTTTTATTTTATGAGAATCATTATGAGCAATGTATGTATATCATTTCTTTGTTATGCATGGATGTCCAATATTCTGTATAGTATTTAATCTGGTGTGTAGAGTACGGCTTATACACAAAAGATCAGATTTTAAGTTCTTATAGAATATAAGTTTTATGTTCACAGTTTATATGGAAATAGACATAACATCGGTATGACCATAGCACAGAGTTTTAGTAGGCCTATCTTGATTACGGGGAACAGATAATAGTGTCGTATATTGTTCCGACTCTCTATGCTAATACACTTTATGTGTATTGAGCAGGACATTTGGGGTAATTAATTTTATACTACTATATAAATTAATTCACACCCCAAGTTATTATGAATAGTGTTTATCATCTTAATTCTAAAATAATTATTGATTTGCGTATATTTAATATTCGTTGGTTTGATTCATTAAAGGGTGCAATCTTATATGGATCTATATTTTCGGTGAGTTAGATAGTGGTATTATTTATATGGCGAATATTAATTATTGACAGAATCCACGTCCCGAAAGATCGGAAATGATGATACTCCCTTAAGAAAGTTTATAAGTTTTGATCGGGCCAAACCCTGCAAGTGGATTTTATTATTCGGCGGTCAAATAAGTTAAGCAAAAGGACTTAAAGAATATCAAGTTGCTGATTAAATTAAATTGTCAGTAATTAAATTTAATTGGTGAGTATCGAAAATCTTAACGTGGGAAGAAATGGTAAGCATTTAATAACAGGAGCTCAATGCTATATGGTCATGAGATTATGGGTCATGGTGCAATTATAGTTCTTTAGTGGTGTGAATTGTAATTCAGTATTTTGCAAAAATTGTAAAAACCGTTGCTGGTTTTTCATAATTGTAGATACCGTTATGAGGGTTGCTTAATTATAGAAATCGCTGATACGTGTTTGTGTTTCATTGGAAATCTTACTCATAATTTCTCTCTCCGGTCCCTACTATAGCCCTATATATATGCGGGTAGGCTGAACTAGTTTCATAACTTGTCTTCTAAGACTAAAGCTGTCTTCGTTCTGCCGGTATGAGTTATCAGAGGATTATAGCTCACACTATATCCGGGAATCGCATAAGAAAATATAGTAGAAGTTTAGACAAGAGCTTCAACTCGGATTGATTCAAATCGTAGTTGAAGATTCGACCGATAAAAAGGTATTCTTCTAAATTAACTTCGGATGCACGAGTTTTATTTTGATTGTTCGTCATCAAAAATTTTATCTGAAGCCTGTTTTAGCAATTGCCCGTCCAGTTAATTTTTTTAAAATAATCGTTTGCAAAAATAATAATCTTGGCAGTTTTATCTCCAACAGCCACAACCTTCAAAACCTCACGACCTGATTGTTCACTAGTCCAAGCAATTCGCCCGCAAACTTTGAACCTCGTGACTGATTGTTTGGTTGTTGTGACCACCATATGAATCTCTCTTGAAAACACTAAATTTTGTCATGGTCACAACTTTCATGTTAGTCCTAGGAAACCCAAGACATGGGTGATTTGGGTTTTAAAAACAATAATAGCTATTTTAAAAACTTTTTTCAAAACCTTTTAATTGTTCAAACGAATATAGCAAGTATTTCAAGAATTAAAGCAATGAAGAAATTAAAGAGGTTAGAGAGAGAGAGAATGAATCGGACACCAAGATTTATAGTGGTTCGACTTCTTTCAAGTCTACGTTCACTCCTCAAGACCTCCCTTGAAAATTTTTACTAAGATAGAATGCTTCACGGGCGCATTCAAAATCTTTTACAGCTTCAAGAAGATTCTATAAAAATAACTCATATTGTTTTCTAATCTTTCTTGAGCTCTTCTTTAAAGAGTATCTTTCACTCTTTTAAATGATGAAGAGTGACTCACCCTCTATTATAATAAATGTGGAGGAATCAAAGATTCACTCACTCACTCTCTTTACAAATGATTGGAAATAAATGAATATAAAGAGGTGAGAATTGGCTGGAGGAGTTAATGAGCAATAAATGCTTTCTTGAAGATTTGAGCTTTTGATTCAAGTAATAAAATAGTGTTCAGATGTTCTAGGAGATTTAAAGCTTTGAATCTTAACTCCTTTTATAGTTTTCTGAAGTAAATGACCGTTGGTGGGTTGGTGGGTTGGTGGAGGCAATTAATGAATCCAACCATTGGAACCAGCACGAGATTTGAACTCTTTCACAAGGGTCGATTCAAAATCATTTTTTCTCGACTCAAAATATTTAGGGCTTGGTTCCTCAAGTGATTGTGTTAACTCATTTCTTCAATTGTGTCAATACAAATTCTGCATCTTTCTTACCCACATGGTGGTGTCAACTCATGGAGCTTTTGGTGTCGACTCAATCATTACTTTAGTTTTCTAAGAGAGACCTTTGGTGTTGACTCAGTTTATCTGGCAAGTTACTGGAATTTAGGTGCTAACTCGTCTTCGTTTTGGTGTCGACTCATAAAATTCCAGTCAGTTTTGGTAGCTTTAGAGTTGACTCATTTTGATCTGGTGTTGACTCAAAAAATTGTAGGTGGTCTCAGATGTTTTAGGGTTAACTCGAAGTCATTTGGTGTCAACCCAAATAGCTTGTTCCCGCAGGGAACATTTGTGTCGACTCATAAATCTTTGGTGTCGACCCGTTTGAGCTGGAATCGAGAATTGTCTTAAAACTCTGGTGTTGACCCATTTAGCTTTGGTGTTGACCCATTTTACCCGAAGTCATGAATCTGATGAATTACTTGGTGTCTACTTAAATGGCGTTGGTGTCGATCCAAAGTGAATCTCGCAAGGCTTGTGTAGGTGTCGACTCAAATTCTATTTGTGTTGACTCATTTTGTTCATCTACTTGGATTCTGGTTCAATACTAAAGGTGTCGACCAAAACTAGTTTGGTGTCAACTCAAATGAGTACCTAAAACGTCTAAGACAAACATGTTAAGGTGTTGACTCAATTTCTCAATGGTGTCAACACACTTAGCCTTTAGGTGTCGACTCAATTATCAATTTGTGTTGACTCAAAATGTTCTTTGACAGAACACTTAGTGTCAACTCATTTGATGTAAAGAGTTAGTACAAATAGTTTAAGGTGTCGACTCATTAGTCATATAGTATCAACACTTATCTTTTTAAAAATATTAAAATATAATCCCTTTTAAATCAATTTAATTAAGAAAATAAATTAAAAAAATCATTAAAATCTAATTAAAATGCCTTTGGGCTAACAATTCATCCGCATGGTCGTAACCTTTGAAGGTGGCGATCGCAAGCTTTGTTTGGTTGGTGTCGACTCAGTGTTGATCCCGATCCAATACTAGAGGTGTCAGCTCAAATTCATTTGGTGTCGACTCATTTGAGTTCTTAAAACATCTTAAGTAAAGTAGTTAAGATGTCGACTCTAAACTTCATTTATGTCGACATACTTGAGAATTTCAAGCATACTTTGCCTTAAGGTATCGATTTAATTGTCAATTGGTGTTGAGACAAAATATTCTTTTCAAGAACACTAAGTGTTAACCCATTTGATGCAAACTGTCAGTACAAATGGCATAAGGTGTCGATTTATTAGTCATGTAGTGTCAACATTACGTTTTTTAAAACATTTAAATGTAATCCTTTTTAAATCAATTTAATTTAGAAAATAAATTATTAAATCAACAAAATCTAATTAAAAAGCCCTTGAGAGAACACAAACCAAGTTGAAGCCCTAAAAATCAAGATGAGATTGGGATCGAAAACCCTAGGTTCGGATATGGTTCACTCAAGCAAGGACCAAAATAAATTGAGACCCTAGGTTCGGTGTTAAATATGCAATTGCAACCCCAAATCAAAAAGATCTTATTTAATTGCAGCGAAGAGGATGAAATCAAACATTATTAATGCGCAAAACACAAGGCACATGCATCAAGAACAACTCAATGAAGAAAAAAAATGAAACACAAAATCCTAGAGCGAACAACCCTAGTCGTCGAATCCATACAAGTCACAAAGCTTAAATCTTACCTTTGAAAGGATGAAATCGATGCTTAATCCAGAGGAATCGAGCCAAGGAATTCCCATAAGTGAGAGGCGCTGAGAGTAGTTGAGAGAGATTTTCAAAGAGAGAATCACCAAACTTGCGATCCCCTATTTTTTAAAACTGGATCGCGACAATCTGCTCAAGCGCGATGGGGTCCGCTCGAACGGTGAGTTATTTAAAAGGCATTGGATAGAGTTCACTCGAGCATCGACATAGCCGCTCAAGCAGTGACATGGCCAAGGTTAATGTGAGCAAGGTTCGCTCGAGTGCACAAGAGGCTCGCTTGAGCGATGAACACCCAGAGGCTTATCACACTTGAGTCCACTCGAGCGCACATGGAGGCCGCTCGAGCGGTGAACTGGCATAACTAAATCAAGAAAAGCAGCACTGAAATTTTTAAATGAGCAATTTTGAACTGGCATTTAGAGGAAAGTGTTTCAAAAGAAACTTTAAAACTAAATGACTAGAAAGTTGAAAAAAATTCCCATAAATCGTAACTTAAAGGTTCATCAAGTTCAACCATCCTAGTAGGAAACAAGTGAAAAGAGAGTTAAAAGATCTATCAAGTTGAAATTTCAGAGAGATTAAATGTAGTTTCTTACGAGATGTATCCACAAAGATAAAGTGCAAGCCATATGTCAAATCAATAGGCATTAAACACACTTAGATATCATTAAGAAACGTCACAATTTGAAGTCAAACCTAATAGAGTCCCAATGTATGTCTATTGAAGAAATACGGAAGCTCCCAAAAAAAATTGTATATATAAAACAGTGATTTATGCTTTATTCGTCGGCTGTCATACTAGTATGAACGAGAAGATAAGGTTCGCATAGGTAGCCATTTCCTTAAGCATGTATGTTCAGTTGCATAAATGACGGCTAACACACTAAGACGTACGCGAAAGCATGGTTCGTATAGATAGCCATTTCCACAAGTAAGTTAAAATTACAACATAAATAGTGTCTTTCACACTATAACGAACGTAAAGGCAAGGTTCCATAGGTTGCCATTTTTTTAAGCAGTGTATAGCTTAAATAGTTCTAAATAAGAGAAGCAATTGATAGATAACCATATAGGGGTGGTTGTAGACATCAACATCAACAATAAAATTCTACTATAATGGTCAATCAAATATACTTTCTCAACAAAGTTCAAGACTGTGTCACGTGCATATTTAACCTCACATATAGAAGACATTAGATTGAGAAAATTTTCTCGTAAGCACACAGAAAAATGTACTCTCCAATTTCTTCCTGACACAACCCTTAAGACACTATTTTGAGATGTTTCTTACAAGCTTGAGTCACTTGGCATACATAGGAGTCCAGTCTTAAAGGAAAAAACAAACAAAAAGAAAACAACCAAAACAAAAAGAAAAAACTTTTTTTTATTATTTTAAAAAAACTTTAGTTTAAAATGTCAATTCTAATTGATTTCCTAAGAAATTCAATTCAGAGTGCTTCCAAAGGTTTTGTCAACAAATCAACCAGTTGCCTTGCAGTGTCAATGTACTGAAAAGAGATAATGATGTCCTCAACTAACTGGCAAATGAAATGATGTCTTATGTCAATTTGCTTAGTCCTAGAGTGTTGAACAAGATTTTTAGATATATTTATAATACTTGTATTATCACGGTAGATAATAATAGACTCTTGGTTAAGACCATAATCAGATAGCATTTGTTTCATCCATAGTAACTAAGTACAACAACTACTAGCAGTAATATACTCAGTCTCGGTAGTAGATAAAGATATAGAATTTTGTTTTTTACTGTGCCAAGACACTAAATTGTTATCGATATAAAAGTAACCTCCTAAGGTGCTTTTTCTGTCATCTACACATCCAACCCAATCAACGTCTAAAAATCCTTTAATGTTAGAGTTAGTATCTTTGGAGAACCAAATGCCAAATTCAATAGTCGAATTCACATATCGGATAATTCTTTTCACAACAGTTAAATGTGATTCCTTTATATTTGACTAATAACGAGCACAAATACCAATACTAAATGCAATGTCTGGTTTACTGGTTGTAAGGTACAAAAAACTCCCAATCGTACTTCTATACATGATTTTATCAACACTTTGACCATTTTTACTGTTTGACAATTTCACAGATGTACTTATAGGGGTTCAAATTGATTTAGTAGATTCTAATTTAAACCATTTAACTAAGCCTTTTGCATATTTTGATTGTGAGAAGAAAATCCCATCATCAAACTGTTTAATTTGTAAGCCAGTATAAACTTTAATTTGACCCTGCCGAATCTTCAACTTATCCAGTTGAGTTCGTTGATGAAAACCAAGTGGGAATGATGACTCTGCACAATCGTCGGGAAGTAGTTTGAGCCCTGTACTCCGTGAAACTAAACCACAAGATCACATCTTTCAAACTTTGAGGTCGCAACCTTCAAAACCTTGCGACTTGGTTGTTCATTAGTCCAAGCAATTCACCTACAAACTTTGAATCTCACAATCGTTTGTTTGGTTGTTACAACCGCCATATGAATCTCTTGAAAACCCTAAATTTTGTCACGATCGCAACCTTCATCCTCGCGGTCGCAATCTTTGAAGGTGGCGACCGCAAGCTTTGTGAGCCCAGTTTGAGCATCAAACGTGGAAGCACCTCATTGGCTGGTATACTCTATATAAACATACATTTGGTACGATTTCAAGGAGTCCTTTTTTTGACAACGATATATTACTGCCTTATCGAGTACTATTATAAAGTACGCCAGTACTCTGCTGCATTCTTAACTCACATCCCGATCCATACTCTCGCTCGACTTTCATACTGGAATTGGATTGTTGCTCGAGGACTAGATAGCCGATCACCACATTCTACGACTTGAGGATTCATCTGGATTATTGCATCCCAAGTATTCTGTTGGATCCCTGACACTTTTCTCTTCACATTCTTTACTCTTGTGAAGAGGTCGGGTTAGAATTTTGAATACCAATTCGTGAATTGCATGTCTATTCCTTTAATTTTGTCGTAATTAGGTTTAATTTCTCATTCACATGTTAAGTTAGTGATCTTAAGGAATTGAGTTATAAATATACTTGATCCTAAGATTATGTTTAGAAATAAGTTCTTCGTGATTTCATAATGTTTTGGTTTAAGTCATAGTAGTGTGCCTCTGTTTCTTTGTTTTATGTTGCATATGTGTCACACATTCACACCCCAGTGCACTGTTCATTAAAATTTAGCTAACCGGTGCTTAAAATCCTGCGGTCGCAATAATCACTGTTATGGTTGAGACATTTTAGCACTATCATCCTTACGGTCGCAATATTCAACATTACGCCCGTACACTTTCACTTCATATTCCTACGACCGCAACATTTCTATATTAAGCCGCACGCTATTGTTATTTTTAGTATCTTAATTTCGTTCCAGTAGCTAAATTATGTTTTTACAGTTTTCTGTATTATCATGATTGAAGCATCCAGTATGTGATTTGTAGTAATGATCAGCATGTTTAACACTTAGAAATCTTTAGGTTTATTTCTCTTTTGTTTAAGCCCATGTTATGCTTAGTTTAATTTTAACATGATTAGGGTTTGCTAGCTTCATTTACATAATTTTATACTTTGTATATTGCATGCGGTTTGCTTCATATATCATTTAGCTAGAATTTGTATGCCTTAAGATCTAGGATTTTTTTTTATTATTTGTTTAGCGTTCTATATACCTATATTATGTATTTTTATTATTTAATTTTAGATGTTCTCTCTTTACCTCAAATTTCTGTATTTTCATTCATTTCAGAAACATAATTAAAGAACCAATGATGATTAGTAGAGATCAACCTCACAGTTGGGTGAACGGGGTGCCTAACACCTTTCTTGATTCGTACCTTAGCACCCGAACCATTGTTTTCTCTAGTTAAACATTTTAAAGATCAGTGGCCCATTTTTGTTTTTCTTAATTTTTCTCAAAAACCAACTGACAACTCCATTTTTCATTAAAAAAAATTTTTAGAATATTTTGGTTTTCAAGGTGTTAAAAGATTTTGAAAATAACTCTTGAATTTCCTGTTTTCATTTTGAAACAAGCCCTAAATCCTGGAGCCACAAAGCCTAGAAAATAGTTCAATTCACCTACCATACTCATTTCAAATTCCTTATGCATACATTTAGAAAAGGAAAGGACAAGAGATTCACATGTAGATCCAAACACAATATCATCAATATAAATCTGTGCAACTAGAATATCTCTTTTGTCCTTTTAATGAATAAGGGTCTTATGCACACTTCCTCTAATGAAATCATAGTTAATTAGGAAGCCGATTAGTCTTTCATACCAAGCTTGGGAGGCCTATTTCAGCACATATAAATCTCTTTTGAGCTTGTACAGATGATCAGGATGATGTGGGTCCTCAAAGCCTTTAGGTTGTTCAACATAGGCCACTTCCTTTAACTGCCCATTCAGGAAGGCACTTTTAACATCTATCTGGCATAGTTTAAAATTCAAAAAGCAAGCCATAGGAAGTAAAATACGAATAAACTCTAATATGGCCACTAGTGCAAAGGTCTCATCGAAGTCTATTCCTTCTACTTGTGTGTAATCTTGTCCTACAAATCTAGCCTTATTTCTAATAATTGTGCCATGTTCATCTGACTTTTCTTGAAAATCCATTTAGTACCAATAACATTCACATTTTTAGGTTTAAGTACTAACTCCCAAACATCATTCCTGACAAATTGCTTGAGTTTCTCATGCATAGCATTCACCCAACAATCGTCAATCAGAGCCTCTTTCACATTTTTTGGCTCTATAAATGACACGTAACATAAATGACTTATCTGATTTACCTGATTCTGCACTTGTCAACGTGTCATCATAGGTTTCGTTACCTCTCCAATCACCTGGTTAATATGATGATTGAGCTTGACCCATGAAAAGGCTTCCAATGTTGCTAGCTCCTCTGATGCTGTCACAGTATCTGAACTTACATCCATAATTTGTTTAGGCGAGCTAGGCTTAACTGGATCCTCAAGTTTTTGTGAGTCGGGCTGATCTGCTTCAGGTGTTAATGTCTCTTCAGATGTTTCTGTATCATCAACGACTACATTAATAAATTCCATAATAGTAGAGGTATGCAAATTATAAACTCTATATGCTCTACTATTAATGGAATAGCCCAGAAATATTCCATCATCACTTTTGGAGTCAAATTTATCTAATTGTTCTCGATCTTTTAAAATGTAACATTTGCTCCCAAAAATTTTGAAATATTTCACATTAGGCTTTTTACCTTTCCATAACTCATACGTAGTCTATTTTGTGCCTAATCGTAAATAAACCTAATTAATAACATAGCATGCAGTATTTACGGGCTTGGCCCAAAATCTGAGATGAACGTTTTTACCGTGAAGCATGATCCTCGCCATCTCTTATACCATCGTATTTTTTCATTCCACTACACTATTTTGTTGTAGTGTTTTTGAAACTGAGAACTCATGCTGGATCCCCTGTTCATCACAAAAGTTTGAGAACTCAGCATTCTCAAATTCTCTCCATGATCTGATATGATATTTGTAACATGCTAATTTTTCCCTTCCTATTCAATATTCAACTTTAGACACAAGGATTTAAAAGCAGCTAAAGTGTCATATTTCTCTTTCAAAAAGTTTACCCAAGTAAATCTAGAAAAGTCATCCACAACAAGAAAAATATATTTCTTACTACCTATATTCTCTATTCCAGTAGGACCCATAAGATCCATGTGAAGAAGTTGAAGAGGATATTGAGTAGCAAGCTGATTTATTTTATTGTAGGGGACTTTAATTTGTTTACCTAGTTGACATGGTCCATAAACAACTTTTATAGAGTTAGACAACTTTGGAATGCCATTGACCAATTCAAGATTAGCAAGCTGGGATAAGTCCTTATAATTAACGTGACCCAAACAGTGATGCCATAATTCAACTTCATTAGATTTGGATGAATTACATGTTAGATCGGCTTTAGACACAATTCCATAGCAGTTGTTAGATGTTCAAACACCATGAATTGCATTTTTTTCCTTTTTATCCAAAATCAAACATTCAGTTTTAGTAAAATGTACTTCATGGAGTGTATCACACATCTGACTAATGCTGAGTAAGTTTGCTTTCAAACCATCTACGAGAAGGACATTGTCCAATTTAAGAAGCCCTAGAGAGCTAATGGATGTCCCAATAATCTTGGAGGAGTTTTCATCCACAAATGTGACAAGTCCTTCATCATATGGATCAACACTCGAGAATAGTGACTTATTGCCTGACATATGTTAGGAACAACCACTGTCTAAGTACCACATAAAAGAATTTTGAGGTTTTAGGGCCATGTGAACTACATGACATTTCAAATTAGACATACGAACCGAGACAGAACAAATTTTTGGAAAATATTTGATTTGAGTACTGGGTTTCTGGCCAAAATAGGGTGTCTGCCAGTTGTCCGCTCGATCGCCCATAGGGTCTGTTCGAGCACGCGGTTGCCAGTGAGGTATTTTACTTCTCTGCCAGTTGGCCGCTCGAGCGCCCTTTTGGTCAGCTCGAGTGCTCGACTGCCAGTGAGTTGGTACTCCTCTCTGCCAGTTGTTCGCTTAAGTGCCTCTTACGTCTGCTCGAGCGCCCAACTGCCAGTGCACTTATTTATTCAGCTATCTAATTTGGTAATGTAATTTTCTAGCTTTTCTATTATTTTCAGAAAAATACAATGAATTCAATTTATGGAATTTAGTCGAATATGATCCACAATAATTCGGGGTTGAGTCTCAGGTTTTGAAATTTTTTTTGTTAAAAACGAAAAAAAATATTTGGAAAATATTTTGTTGATCTCCATGTTGATGGATGGATCAATATACATGTATAATGTATTGTTTGGAGGAAATATTTTCGTAGTTGAGCTACGGTATTATTTTTTGAAGATTATCTAGATGTACCGGGATGACGTGTATTTGGCACGAGTTGGCCTCGATGTAAGTTCAGAAACGTGCGCAGTGTAGGCACTCAGGTCCTTCGGGTTAGTCCCCGTAAATTGAGGCAGTTGGGTGCTTAGTTTCCTCCGGTTGTCGCCCATAAATTAAGTGGATTGTTATGGTGCTCCGTATAGAACTTGTCATTACCTAGTAGGCCTTAAGTGGTTCAGGACTAGGGTAATGGACAGGAGTCTATAGTTGCTACCTTTGTCTGTGTGACAGAGTCGGTACATAGGATCTTATTCTTCTTCTTTTCCACGATGGTACATTCCGTGAGGGAACAAGGTTTTGGTTACTATTTTTCCTTAACTGTGAAAAATATCTTTTATCTTTCCTCGGTGTGTGATTCGAGTGGAAAAATAATATTTTTTAGAAGTAACATGATAGATCGACCTTAGGTTGTCGTGTTTCATGCTTTCTTTATATACGACCTGCACACCCTTAGAGGCGACGAGACTGTGGTTTGGGTCTTGGTTATGCGACTCGATTGCTATCAGTTACAGAAGTAGGGTTATGGGTTGAGCGTCGATCACTTGGTATGTTGTGGACCTCATCAGTGAGTTGGGTTCCGTGTGAGGTTGTCCTCGGTTGGTTTCTGTTAGGTGTCAGTACGAGCAGCGTTTATTCAGGTGCAGATGAAGCCTAGATAGTGGCTTGGGTAAAGTAGTCGGCTCCCTTGAGAGTAGGCTAGTGGCTGTCGGAGTTGTGTTATGGTTGACCTTATGAGTCGAGGTGATGGGGTGTCGAAGACCTTGGAAAATTAGTTGATGTGATTGGATTCGGGATAACAACATCCCTTCGGCGTCTTAGTATACGTGGTTCTGGCCGTGTGATGGATTAGATATGTCGTGAGCCATGCTATGTCTTGAGCCGTGTACTCGGGACGAGGTATAGACGGGAACATAGTGGATGGGAGCGTAGAGATCCTTGGCCAAGCGTATGTTGAAATAGCAGAACGTGTGGTTATGGAGATATTTCTTGGTAGTCAGGATATCGATGGTGGTCAGCAGGATGTTGTTGGTAATCTGAGTAGTCTAATAACCTTAGACGTTATGTACCTTTTGAGGTTTAAAAATTGAGTTCCGAGTGAGTGAGCTCAAGGACATGGGAATGAGTATGAATTGTAGTTATGCTGGGAAGAGCATGGGTTATGGCTGTATAGGAATGTGTAAGGGCTCCTG
>JAOTRH010097895.1:0-16114 GCA_034768845.1 Heliamphora exappendiculata
GTACTTTGTCAGTTTCATTGATGACTACTCAAGGTATGGATACATTTACCTGATGCACCGTAAGTTTGAATGCTTTGTGAAATTCAAAGAATTCAAGGCGGAGGCGGATAAGCATTTAAGTAAAAGTATCAAATCACTACGATCTGACCGTGGTGGAGAATACCTCTTTGGAGAGTTTAAGGGCTACCGATCATCAGAGAGGATTACATCCCAGTTAACTGCGCCTGGTACTCCTCAGTAGAATGGTGTAGCAGAAAGAATGAAGAGGACTCTTATGAAAATGGTAAGTTCAATGATGAGTTATTCAGGTTTACCAGATTTGTTTTGGAAACTCGCTTTAGAGATAGCGGCTTACATTCTGAACTTGATATCTTCTAAGTCAGTACCTTCTACTCCCACATAATTGTGGACAGCACATGTGCTGAAAGGGAACGCGGGTAAGTTGAAATCGAGGATAGAAGTCTATTTTTTTGTGAGGTATCCCAGGGGAACGAAAGGTGGTCTATTTTATAATCCTAAGGATTAGAAGGTCATTATTAGCACAAATGCTCGATTCTTGGAAGAGGATTATATTATGGACCATAGGCCTAATAGCAAAATTATTCTGGAAGAACTGAGAAGAAATGCCAGTAGAACTGAAGAGGAATCACAAGTCACTGATATTCCATTACCTCGTCATAGTGGGAGGATTGTCGGGATAGGTGCAAATCAAGAACAGGGTGCTGATGCACAGGGTTCAGATTATGCACAGCCTGTTACTACTAGTACACAGACACAGGTAGTGCCTCGTCATAGTGTGAAAATTGTTCATCCACCTGACCAGTATATGTTCTTGAAAAAGTCTTTTGATAGGATCCCGGTAGAACTGGATACCGAGCCCTATAACTACAATGAAGCACTATAACACAAAGATGCAGATCTTTGACAAAGGGCTATGAATTCAGAGATGGAATCTATGTATTCCAATCAGGTCTAGAAACATGTAGAACCACTCGAAGGGATAAAATTCATTGGATGCAAGTGAATCTATAAGAGGAAGAGAGGAATAGACAGGAAGATTAAAACCTTTAAAGCTAGGCTTGTTGCTAAAGGGTTCACTTAGAAAGAAGGGATCGACTATGAGCAAATCATTTTGCCGATAGTCATGCTTAAGTCTATCCAAATTCTCTTGTCCATTGTTGCACATTTCGATTACAAAATCTGGCAAATGGACGTCAATAGGGGCACGCTAGACCCGGCATCTTCTTTGTCGTTGGCATGGTTAGAAGATATCAGTCTAACATAGGGCATGAGCATTGGACTGCGGTAAAGAATATATAATCAAGTACAGGAAAAGAACTAAGGATTATATGTTAGTTTACTAGGCAGACAGTCTAGTACCTTTTGGGGTACGCAGACTTAGATTTTTAGTCAGATATAGAGCTTGCATCAAGAGACAACCTTGCAGATCCTTTACAAAGAGCTTACCAGCTAAGACTTTTGATTTTTGAGGTACGCAGACTTAGATTTTCAGACTTAGATTTTTGGGGTACTTGATTATATTCTTTACCGCAGTCCAATACTCCTACCTAGGATTAGACTGATATCTGCTAACCATGCTAATGGAAAAGCAGATGTCAGGTATAGTGCAAAGCATAGCATACATGAGGCTTCCAACTGGCAAAGCATAAGGAACCGCCTTCAACTTTTCTATCTCATCAGGTGTCTTCGGACACTGGTCCTTGAATAGAGTGATTCCGTGCTTGAAAGAGAAAAATTCTTTCTTAGAATCCTACATGCTGAAACGAGCAAGAATATCATCGATATATTTTGCTTGTGATAAGCCCAACATCCTCTGTTTCCGATCTCGCACAAGCTTGATCCTAAGGATGTGATGGCTTCTCCCAAGTCCTTCATATCAAACTGCCCAGATAACCATATTTTAACCGTAGATAATGCCCCCACATCATTTCTGATGAGCAAAATATTATCTGCATAAAGTACTAGAAAGATCACGACACTTTCGTCACGCTTCTTGTACACACAGGACCCATCCAGATTTTGATCAAAACCATAAGACTTTAAAACTTTATCAAATCAAGTGTTCTAAGACCTCAATGCTTGCTTAAGTCCATAAATGATTCTCTTAAGCTTGCACAACATGTGCTCCTGACCCTTTGCAATGAATTCGTCTGGTTGTATCATATAGATACACTCGTCAAGACTTCCGTTAAGAAAAGCTGTCTTGACGTCCATTTGCCAGATTTCATAATCAAAATGTGCGATAATGGATAAGAGAATCCGGATAGACTTAAGCATGGCTACCGGCGAAAAGGTTTCCTCATAGTCGATCCCTTCTTTTTTAGTGAACCATTTAGCAACAAGCCTAGATTTGAAGGTTTCAACATTCCCATCTGCTTCTCTCTTTTTCTTGTAGATCTACTTACATCCAATGGGTTTTATCCTTTTGAGTGGTTCTACAAGTTCCCAGACCTGATTGGAATACATACATTCCATTTATGAATTCATAGCCCCTTGCCAAAGATCTGCATCTTTGTCTTGTAGTGCTTCATTATAGTTACAAGGCTCGGTATTCAGTTCTGCCGGGATCCTGTTAAAAAACTCTCCCAAGAACATATACCAGTCAGGTTGATGAACAATTCTCCCACTATGACGAGGAACTACGTGTGTCTGTGTACTAGTTATAAGAGGTTGTTTAAAATCTGAACCATGTGCATCTGCACCCTGTTCTTGATTTGCACCTGTCTCGATAATCCTCCCACTACGACGAGGTAGTGGAATATCAGTGACTTGCGGTTCTTCTTCCATTCTACTAGTATTTCCTCTCAGTTTTTCTAGAACAATTTCGCTATTGGGCCTGTGATCCATAATATAATCCTCTTCTAAGAATTGGGTATTGGTGCTAACAATGACCTTCTAATCCTTAGGGTTATAAAATAGACCACCCTTCGTTTCCTTGGGATACCCCACAAAGAAACAGATTTTTGTCCTCAGTTTCAACTTACCCGCATTCCCTTTCAGCATATGTGCTTGACACCCTCAAATTCGAATGTGTTTCAGACTAGGCTTACGCCTGATCCACAATTCTGTGGGAGTAGAAGATACTAACTTAGAAAGTACCAAGTTCAGAATGTAAGCTGCTGTTTCTAAAGCGAGTCCCTAAAACAAATTTGGTAAACCTGAATAACTCATCATAGACCTTACCATCTCTATAAGAGTCATATTCCTTCTTTCTGCTACACCAGTCTGTTGTGGATTGCCAGGTGTAGTCAATTGGGATGTAATCCCCTCTGATACAAGTAGTCCTTAAACTCTCAAAAGAGGTATTCCCCACCACGGTCGGATCGTAGTGACTTTATACTTTTACCCAGACGCTTCTCCACCTCCCCCTTGAATTCTTTAAATTTCTCAAAGCATTCAGACTTACGGTGCATTAGGTAAATGTATTTATACCTTGAGTAGTCATCAATGAAACTGATGAAGAACTCAAAGACACCTCTAGTCCGGATTGTTATAGGACCACATACATTAGAATGAACCAACTCTAACGGTTCTTTAGCCGAAAAGGGCCTCTTGATCATCTTACCCTCTAAGCAAGATTCACAGACTGAAAGTGCCTCCACTTCCAATGAACTCAAAGGTCCATCTACTACCAGTTTGTTTATCCTTTTTATATTAATATGACCCAAGCAGAAATGCCAAAGAAACGTTTGGTTCATTAAAAAAGAAAACTTTTTCTTATATGGTAAAAGAAATGTATTATTCGTTTTAGTCAGTTGTAGTGTAGGAGAGATTAGAGTAATAATATAAAGATCATCCATCAATGTACCAGAATAGATAACCGTTTATTATCCTTAATAACCACAGAGTTATTAAAATAAACCAAATATCCGTCTTTAGTCAATCTAGAAACGGAAGTTAAGTCCCTTCTAATGGCAAGTACATAAAGGCAATCTCTTAATATTAAAACCCGATCTCTACCAAAACTGAAAGTGGCATCTCCTACTGCAACTGCTATTACCTTTGTATTATTACCCATATGCAGGTAAATCTCCCCATCACTTATTTGTCAGATTTTTTGGAACCCCTGCAATGAATTACAGACATGATTAGTGGCTCCCGTATCTATACACCAGGTACCGGTAGATAACACCGCTAAACATGTTTCCACAATCAGTGAATAAAAATTACCCTGTTTGTTCTGCCATTTGAGAAATAGTGGAAATAGCTTTTTTTAGTGTAAGGTCTGGTTGTAGTGAAAACATATGCCTTTCTACTTTTTCACACCAGTTCATGGCCCACTCACTACCCTAGAAACTGTGTCTCCCTGTGTAAGGACCTGGTACGCGTTTATTTTATAGTTATATGTTTTCAAATAAGTGACGAGACGGAATTAAGTTTAGACATGGGTGTTATAAAATTTTGTTCATTAATAGTTAACTTACTGGCGTGTGAAAGTGTAATTGAGTTACAGGATGCTAAACGACAATAATGTGTGGCTAAGTATAGCTTGTTAATTTAAATTCCTGAAATATGGGTTAAAAATTAAATTGCGAATGTGAAATTAAATTATGAAGTTAATGGAATTAAATTAGAGTGGAAAACGGGTTATGAAAGCTAAAAGTGGAAAGAAGAAAGTAAAAACAATAAGAAGCAAGCCAAACATAGCCTTGGACCATTCTAGAGAGCTTGAGAGATTGAGAGAGAAAGATAAAGGGGCAAGGGGTCTCACTCCCTCACCCCTCTCACGCCATTATCTCTTCTCCCATCTCTTCTCTTCTTCCTCTTCTTTTCTTGGGTAATGTTGGGAGGATTCTCATTGTTGCTCAAACCCTAACCCTGCCTTGCTAAAATTTACAACCTTAGAAGCTACATTGGAGGTATACAAGTAAAGAAGTCAAGTTTTGGAGCATGGAAGTGAAAGATTGAGCATCAAGGAGCAAAACCAAAGAGAGCCAATGCCCTAGGGTGGAGATTTTTGGTAGATTTCAAAGAGTTAAAGCTTTAAGAGGTAGGATTTAGATTATCTTATATGTTTTGTGTTGAGTTGTGTTGATATTTTGCTTATACGAGTAAAAATCTTTTTGATTTCATGTATGAGTGGAAAACTTGATAGGTGTGTGTTGGTTTAGTTGGATTTTAAGAAAATTGAAGTTTTACAAAATGGTTAGTTATGAATTTGTGAGTTATTGTGCAAAATGGAAGATTCAATGACCTAGGATTTCATGTTTTTGCATTAATTTGGGGCTTGGATCGATTTTTGACTTCAAAAACTTGTAAAAATCCATTTTTCAGCGAAGGACTGCCAGAAGGACCGCTCAAGCAGACTAGAGGGCGGTCATGGGAAGCTCTTGGCTTCTTCTACAGGCTAGACTGCCCGATAGACCGCTTGAGTAGTCTATCCCGCGGTCTGTTTCACTACTTAAAATTTTATTTTTAAAATTGGCTTATCTCTCTCATTCGGACTCCGAATGGGGTCACTTTTATATGTAAATCGAAGCCCCAGAAGTCCTCTTTCCAACAAGACTACTCTCACAAGAAAATTATTTTTGTAGAAAAAGTTATGATCAAAAGAGTGAAGGTATGTCAAAATTTTAAAATTATTTTTCACCCGTTTTTAGCCGGATGTTTTGGAAAAATATATTTTTATTCATATTAGCCCTTTTTACTAAATTCCTAGTCCCTTAAGTATGTGGCACATTTATAGATATACCTAAGTGGAGTTGGGATGCATGCATTGGACTCGTTGATTGAGTCTTTTACACAAAACGTGAGCTTCCAATTGATATATGTATATGTATACATGATGGGTGTATTCCTTTTAAATTAAGGTGATCCTCTTTATATCAACTTTGTGTTATGGATATGTGATAACATTGTGATCTATGAGAAATTGGTAACATCATGATTTATGAGAAATTGTATGACGAAAGTGGCTTAATGAGCATTGTATAATGAAAGTTGGGCAATGAGAAATTGTGTACTAAAAGTCGTGATAGTAATTCGGGTTTAGAATTATAATGATATACTATGGTAATGAGTGGGAGAGGAACCATTTGTGGGTTGAACTCCCGGGTTGTGAAAATGAATCTAATTAACTGTACTGGTTTACGTGGAATAAGTTGGGCTAGCGGCTCCGCGGTGAAACATCGAAAACTTGCGCAAGACGGGGACCACATGCCCACGGGTTTGTCCCCGAAATGTGGTATTGTGTCGTGGTGAGTTATAAAGCTATTTATTACCCAATGGCTTCGCGAAACCTATTGGGATTAATAGGGAGGGGTTTCTATAAAGCTATTTAGAGGTGATACAATTTTTTTTTTTAAAACCGAGAATGAAAAATGAAAGATTGACGAATTGTAAAGAAGTGGATAACTGGAGACAAATCTAGGTGTGCGTGAGTACGTGCGTGTAAAAAGAAGTAATTTGGTGAAAATGTGCATTTTCATTTGGTTACACCCATCACACCTCACAAATCATGCATTAGATATGAGTTAATCTTTATTCTACGAGTTTCGGCTCATGTATATATGTCAAGAACATTTTAGGTTCCGACGAGCGGGGTGATAACAAGGCTATGGATGCTTTGGGAAAGAACAAAGAATGGAAACCATGATTTATCTGTTTCATCATTTTTGTTGTACATAATACAATGGAAGTAATGTAATGTAAATGATAGTTGAAGCTGTATATATGTTATCTCAAACTTTGTGATAAACTTGGGAATGTAAATTTTGAAACTCCAATCGTTTTATTAAATCCTTTTAATGTCATATGTAATATCTTCTTACATCTTGGAGTATTACCAATGGATACGAATTATGTATGGCATGTTTTTGGGTTTAGCTCACGAACCCGGGTTTTGGGTCGTGACAAAATGGTATCAGAGCTCCAGGTTTGGATACCTAGGAGCCGTGGGATGTGATGACCACTTTGTATGAGAATTGTTTAATGAGAATTATGCACCACTACAAGGCATGGTTTGTGTGCTTGCATGGGATTGTGGTTGTATTGTCTTGCGCATGTTATGTGTTTATATGAGCATAGAGGTTGAGTCTTGGGGTGATGTGACTTGCCATTTGGCGTCTGATCAATTACTTTGGGGTTCAAAATAGAAAAGTGTTTGGCCGACATTTTTTCTATGAGAAATCTGAATTAGTTGCTCGAATTGTCGCGTTACTTTGAGACTTTCCCTCAGTATGTGTTTGTGTGATTAAGTTTGAGTAGGATAGCCTTGTTTGCGCTTAAAATCAAATCTATTGGGGAGGGTGTGTTGATTTGTTTGCAAATTATATATTGATGATTGTTTTCTTTTCGTATAGTGATGGCTCTTAGGCGAGAAAGAGGTGGAGGTCGCGGTCACGGCCGGGGGCGCTGGAGAGCGCCAGATCCTTAAGAAGGGGATGTTAACACCCCTTAGGAACTAGTTAGTAGTAAAGAAGTGAATCAACAGATACTGAATGCATTGAGGATTTTGGTAGGGGATGGGGCTAACCAAGGAGGAACACGGGATATAGACGGAAGGGCCACAATGATGATGAGAGAGCTTCAGCGCTTGCACCCTCCTACTTATGCTGGGGAACCCGAACCTCGAGTGGCGACGGAATGGTTGAAGGTAGTCACCTGGATTTTAGATACTTTGCAAATAGTGGAAGATGACCTTAGGGCCGGTTTCGCTACTTTTGAACTCCGAGAAGAGGCAAATGGCTGGTGGGAGTTTGCAAAGACGACAACGGACAGTACATGGGCAGCATTTACAGCGGTGTTTCTGGAGAAATATTTCCCTGAGTCCATTCGAGATACGTATAGAGAGGAATTCTTATCGTTGATACAAGGAAATCTTTTCGTTTTGTAATATGAAGCAAAGTTCACAAGTTTGTCAAAGTTCGTGCCCGAAATGGTATCAACGGAGGAATTGAAGGCCAAGAGATTTGAAAGGGGTTTACGGCCTGCCATCTGAGAGAAAGTGGTGGGGTTTCGATTGCGGGTTTTCTCAGAAGTAGTTGAGATGGCCATGGTGATATAAAGTGCTATGGAAGACAATCGCAGGATCATAGAAAAGAGGCAACAATCGATGGCTAGAATAACACAATCTGAGGGAAGACTTTATAAGAAGTGAAGACCAGAACATGGTAATACTAGTTCGGCGCCGCAGAGATCTTATCAGACCCAATGCTCTGTACCCACCCCATTTGTGGCCTCGACGGCACATTTGGAGCATAGGGAAGTTGCATGTTTTGTTTGTGGATAGCAAGGGCACCGGGCTAGAGAATGTTCGCAAAGAAAGCAAGAACCAAGGCAACAACAGAGTGCGACACAAGGACAGCCTCAAGAGAGGGGACCCATCAGATGTTTTCAGTGTGGTCAAGAGGGGCACGTTAGACGTGAATGTCCGCAAGGGAGAGCTGGCCGAGAAATAACTACTACATATTCTACTCAGCGACAAACATATGACCGTCCAACTCGACAGACCGGAGTGCAGGTAATTCAGGCTCCCAGGGAGGCTTCTTGAGTACAATCTGTGCATCAACCTATGGGTAGGGGACAAGGAAAGACATATGGAGTCCAAGGAAGGGTCTATGCCATAGCAAAGCTGGTACTTCTTCAAACCCTGAGATACGTGAGACTACCACCAGTACCCCGGTGATACGAGGTACTTTGTTAGTTTTCAATTCTTGGACTCGTGTGTTATCTGATACTGGTGCATCACGTTCATTTATCTCTTCCTCATTAGTATATGTTTTGGGTTTACCTGTTGAGATGTCAGACATTGTTGTAAATGTTAAAACACCCACCAGTGATAGTACAATGTTAAGCTATGTATGTAGAGGGTGAAAAGTAGTAATAGCCGATCGTCATCTTGTGTTCGACTTTATTGTGTTGAAGATGTCAGGGTTTGATATTATTCTTGGAAATTGACTGGTTAACTGCATTTTGCACATTTATTGACTGTAATCGACGAAGGATTTTCTTGTACACTCCATAAGGAGATTTTTTCTTTTACGTGGGGGATAAAAGTGATAACATGACACCTCGACCCGGCAATGTGAACCATTCAACAAAGGTGCATGCGATTCTTTTCACCCTTTTGACTAGGGATGATCCTTCCATACGAGGAGAGCTTCCACCGGTGGTGAGTGAGTTTAGTGACTTGTTTTCGGAAGAATTGTTCGAACTGCCACCACATAGAGAAGTTGAATTTTATATTGAGCTTATCCCGGGGACTGTTTCAATATCAGTGCCATCCTATCATTTTGCTCAAGCGGAGTTGGGAGAATTGAAGATTCAGTTGCAGGATTTGTTGGACAAGGGCTTTAATTGCCCTAGTGTCTCGCCGTGGGGAGCACCGGCATTGTTTGCTAAAAAGAAAGACGGTTCATTGCAACCATGTATCGATTATCGAATGTTAAATCGAGTTAACGATGAAGAATAAATATCCAACTCCCAAGATTGATGATCTATTCGACCAATTGAAGGGTTCTATGTGTTTTTCGAAGATTGATTTGAGATCGGGTTACTATCAATTAAGAGTTCGGGAGGATGACATACCTAAGACCGCTTTTCGTACCCGTTACGGACACTATAAATTTTTAGTGATGCCCTTTGGTTTAACGAATGCGCCCGCAACTTTCATGGATTTGATGAATCGAATCTTCCAGCCTTACCTTGATCAATTTGTAGTGGTTTTTGTTGATGACATTTTGATTTATTCTCCGACCCCAGAAGTCCATGAGGAACATTTACGTGTGGCACTTCAACTTTTGAGAGAACACAAGCTTATGCTAAGTATGAGAAATGTGAATTCTGGCTGCCCAAAGTAAAATTTTTGGGACATGTTGTGTCGAAAGACGGAGTAACTACTGATTCATCTAAAGTAGAGGCCGTGTAAGATTGGAAAAGGCCACAAAGTGTGTTTGATATTAGAAGTTTCTTAGGCCTTGCATGGTATTACCGTCATTTTGTAAAGGATTTCTCTCATTTAGCGTCTCCCTTGCCTCGACTCACTCGAAATGGCGTTAAATTCACATGGAGTGATGCTTACGAAGATGTTTTCAAAGAATTAAAGAATCGATTGGCCAGTGCGCCAATACTGATCATACCAGAGAGGGGTCTTGGTTATGAAGTACATTGTGATGCATCTCATGAAGGGTTAGGGTGTGTTCTGATGCAGCAGGGCAAAGTTGTGGCATATGGATCCAGGCAACTGAAAATGCATGAAAGGAACTACCTAACACATGATTTAGAATTAGCAGCAGTTGTTTTTGCGTTAAAGATATGGAGGCATTACCTTTATGGAAAACGATTTGAAGTTTTCTCCGATCATAAGAGTCTCAAATATTTATTCTCGCAGAAGGATTTAAATCTGAGATAGAGGAGATGGATGGAATACTTGGGTGACTATGATTTTAGTTTGCAGTATCATCCGGGCAAAGTGAACATTATCGCAGATGCCCTCAGTCGAAAGTCTTTGAAGTCCTTAGCCCAAATCGCGATACGAGAATGGAAAATGTTGGAAGAGGTTGGAGCATTTGACCTTAACTTTGGTGGGGTCGAGGACCGTGTTACCTTATCTGCTATGATTTCTCAACCTATACTGATACACCATGTTATGGAGGCTTAACAGCTTGATAAAGAGGAACAAATGTATGGAGAACGTGTCACCAACAAGGAAAACACTGAAGGATGGACCAATTTACCAAACCAAGGCTTGAGGTTTATGGGAAGATTGTTTGTACCTGAGGCTTGTCGTGAAGAAGTGTTAGGAGATTTTCACCACTCTCGACTCGTAGTGCATCCGGGAACTATAAAGATGTATCATGATCTTCGACGGCAATTTTGGTGGAGAAGCATGAAAAGGGATGTGGCTTCATTTGTTGCTAAGTGTCTCACATGTCAACAAGTAAAAGCAGAACACCAGCGACCAACGGGCATGCTTCAACCATTAACAGTTTTAGAGTGGAAGTGGGAACACGTGATGATGGATTTTGTTTTCAGCCTTCCCATACGTACAATTGACTTGGTGGACAAGCTAGGAAGAATATATATTCAAGAGATTATGCGATTACATGGTGTACCAATATTGATAGTATCGGAGAGAGACCCCCGATTTACCTCGCGGTTTTTGCAGAGTTTACAGGCAGCTTTGGGAACCAGTTTACTCTTCAGTACAGCATTTAATCCTCAAACCGATGGACAGTCCGAGCGTACGATTCAAATTTTGGAAGATATGTTATGAGCATGTGTGCTAGACTTTGGAGGTTCGTGGAAGGATCACCTACCACTAATTGAGTTCGCATATAACAACAGTTACCAAGCAAGTATCGAGATGGCACCGTACGAAGCCCTATATGGAAGACCATGCAGATCTCCATTGTGCTGGACCGAAGTTGGAGAAGCATCATTGTTAGGTCCCGAATTGGTGAGAGAAGCAACCAAAAAGATTGCTACAATTCGAAGGCGTTTGATCACGGCTCAAAATCGCCATAAAAGTTATGTCGATAGACAGAGGCGACCATTATCGTTTGAAGTAGGAGATTTTGTATTTCTAAAGGTGTCGCCAAAGAAAGGCCTGGCAAGATTTAGTAGAGATGGGAAGTTGTCACCACGGTTTATAAGACCTTTCGAAATACTTGAACGAATTGAGGAAGTAGCGTATCGACTGGCTTTACCACCGCGACTTTCATCTGTACACGATGTATTTCATGTGTCGATATTAAGAAAATATGAGCCCAACCCCTCACACGTGCTCGATTGGTCAGAGTTGAAGCTAAGAGAAGATATTTGTTACAAAGAATTGCCAGTGAAGATTTTGGACACACGACAACAAATTTTACGAGGAAAGACCGTATTCTATGTAAAGGTGTTATGGCGACATCACGGGGTGGAGGAAGCGACCTGGGAGAGAGAATCAGATATTCGTTCCAAGTACCCCGAGTTGTTCGAGTCTTGAGGAGGACCAAAATTTCAGGGACGAAATTCCCAAAAGGGGGGAATGTTGTACGGACTTGGTACACGCTTATTTTATAATTATATGTTTTCAGTTAAGTGAGGAGACAGAATTAATTTTAGACATGGGTGTTATAAAATTTTGTTCATTAACAGTTAACTTACTGGCGTGTGAAAGTGTAATTGAGTTATAGGATGCTAAACGACAATAACATGTGGCTAAGTACGGCATGTTAATTTAAATTCCTAGAATATGGGTTAAAAATTAAATTGTGAATGTGAAATTAAATTATGAAGTTAATGGAATTAAATTAGAGTCGAAAACAGGTTATGAAAGCTAAAAGTGAAAAGAAGAAAGGAGAAACAATAAGCGGCAAGCCAAACATGGCCTTGAACCATTTCTAGAGAGCTTGAGAGATTGAGAGAGAAAGATAATGGGGCAAGGGGTCTCACTCCCTCACCCCTCTCACGTCATCATCCCTTCTCCCATCTCTTCTCTTCTTCCTCTTCTTTTCTTAGGTAATGTTGGGAGGAATTTCATTACTCCTCAAACCCTAACCCTGCCTTGCTAAAATTTACAACCTTAGCAGCTACATTGGAGGTAAATAAGTAAAGAAATCAAGCTTTGGAGCATGGAAGTGAAAGATTGAGGATCAAGGAGCAAATCCAAAGAGAGCCAAAGCCCTAGGGTGGAGATTTTTGGTAGATTTCAAAGAGTTAAAGCTTTAAGAGGTAGGATTTAGATTAACTTATATGTTTTGTGTTGAGTTGTGTTGATATTTTACTTATATGAGTAAAAATCTATTTGATTTCATGTATGAGTGGAAAACTTGATAGGTATATGTTGGTTGAGTTGGATTTTAAGAAAATTGGAGTTCTGAAAAATAGTTAGTTATGAATTTGTGAGTTATTGTGCAAAATGGAAGCTTCAATGACCCAGGATTTCATGTTTTTGCATCAATTTGGGGTTTGGATCGATTTTTGACTTCAAAATCTTGTAAAAATCCATTTTTCGGCGCAGGACTTCCTGAGGGACCGCTCAAGTGGTCTAGAGGGCGGTCATGGGAAGTTCTTGGCTTTTTCTGCAGGCCAGACCGCCAAATAGACCGCTCAAGCGGTCTATGCCGCGGTCTGTTTCACTGCTCAAAATTTTATTTTTCAAATTCGCGTATCTTCCTCATCCGGACTCCGAATGGGGTTAATTTTATATGCAAATCGAAGCCCTGAAAGTTCTCTTTCCAACAAGACTACTCTCACTAGAAAATTATTTTTGTTGAAAAAGTTATGATCAAAAGAGTGAGGGTATGTCAAAAATTCTTTTTGTAGAAAAAGTTATGATCAAAAGCCCCGGAGTTGGGATGCATGCATTGGACCCATTGATTGAGTCTTTTACACGAAGCGTGAGCTTCCAATTGATATATGTATATGTATACATGATAGGTGTATTCCTTTTAAATTGAGGTGATCCTCTTTATATCAACTTTGTGTTATGGATATGTGATAATATTGTGATCTATAAAAAATTGGTAACATCATGATTTATGAGAAATTGTATGACGAAAGTGGCTTAATGAGACAATGTATAATTAAAGTTGGGCAATGAAAAATTGTGTACTGAAAGTCGTGATAGTAATTCGGGTTTGGAATTATAATTATATACTATGGTAATGTGTGGGAGAGGAACCATTTGTGGGTTGAACTCCCGGGTTGTGAAAATGAATCTAATTAACATAAAATGAACCGTACGGGTTTACGTGTAATATCTTCTTACAACTTGGAGTATTTTTACCAATGGATACGAATTATGCATAGCATGTTTTTGGGTTTAGCTCACGGACCCGGGTTTTAGGTCGTGACACCCTGTTTCTGAACCTTTTTCTTCTTCATGCCTTTTGACTCTGAGGAAGAACCTTTTTCAGAAACAAACATATTTTCTGGTATTAAAGGATTACCATTTATAGTTAAAGCTATATCCACGTTATATTTCCAGTCAATAAAATTTGGTCCCGTAAGTTTGTTTTCTTTCAGTATTGATGCGAGTGGGTTGAATTCAATTTTAATCCTGAGAATCACATAATCAAAAAAAACATTAATTATGATGAGAAAAACTTTGAATTTATTTTAATTTGGTTCCCTCTACCATTTTAAAATAAATTCGCCAGCATCCTGATAACCTGAGAATAACATGTCACGATGGGTGGACGTCTACTATCCTTTATAAGACCAGGCATGCCAACTCCTTTTAATTTTACTATCTAAATAACTAACCGTGCCAAAATAAAATTAAATAGATGACATAGCTTTGGTTCAGTATATAATAGAAGTGACTCAGTTGGAGAGGATACTATTATATACAACTAAGTGTTATCTAACACCTAATCCCAAATTAATCGTTTCGCAATGAACCCTTCAGTTGGAGAAGTTATCCTTATTTTTGTAAACGATTTTTGGTAAAAAATTAACTGGACAGGAAAATGCTGAAACGGCCTCTAGATAAAAATTTTGTCGTTGAATAATCAAAAGAAAACCCGTGCAACCAAAGTTAATTTAGAAGAATACCTTTTGTTGATCTAATCTTCAACTACGACTTGATTCCGAGTTGAAGCTCCTGTTATATCTTCTACCGTATTCCCGCATGCGATCCTCGAATGTAGTGTGAGCTACAATCCTCCGAGAACTCGTACCAGCAGAACCCCGATATATTTAAGTCTTGAAAGACAAAAATAATATCATAATAATAATGATCTAAAATCGTCATAAACTAGTTCTGCCTACCCGCATATATATAGGGCTACAGCAGGGACCTAAGGAGCAATTATGAGTTAGATTTCCAGTTGAACACATACACCGACTGGAGGTTTCTACAATTATGGAAAAACATGCAGTGATTTTTGCAATTTTCATACAACACTAAATTACAGTTCACACCACTAAAGAACTATAATTGCACTCTGATCCATAATCTCAAGACCTTCTTGCTTCGACCTCCTGTTATTAAATGCTTACCATTTCTCCCCACGTTAATATTTTCGATACCCGCCAATTTTATTTAATCGGCATTTTGATAATTCTTAAGCCCTTCCTCTTAACTTATTTGACCGCCGAATAATTAAATCTACCTGTAGGGTTTGACTCGGTCAAAACTTATAAGCATCCTTAAGGGGGTATCGTCAATCCCGATCATTTTCGTCAATAATTAATATTTACAATATAAATAATACCGCTATCCAACTCACCGGAAATATAGATCCATATAAGATCGCACCCTCTAACGAATCAAAATAACGAATATTAAATATACACAAATCAATAAGTATTTCAGGATTAAGAGGATAAGCACTATTCGTAATAACCTTGGGGTGCGAATTAATTTACATAGTCAGTACAAAGTTAATTACCCCAAATGTCTTGTTCAATACACACAAAGTGTACTAGCACAGAGGGTCGAAACAATAGATGATACAATTATATGTTCCTCATAACCAAGACAGGACCACTAAAATTATGTGTTACAGTTTACCGATGGTATGTCCATTTCCATCTAAATTATGAATATAAAACTTATATTTTTTAAAAACCTAAAATCTGATTTTCTGTGTGCAAGTCCTACTCTACACACCAGATTAAATACTATACAGAATATTGGACATCTATGCATAACAGAAAAAGGATACACATACATTACTCATAAAGATTCTCATTGTTGGGAATGCATATTGAAAAGTCATGCTTTTTATGTATTTCATTCTGGATTCCTGGCATATTAACAAGAAACATTTGAGATGATTTTGCATTTATGATTTCATATTTATATTTGTGATGTATGAATGCATAGTCTGTATATTCTGTCCAGTATTTGACTCGGTGCGTGCTGCGCGGAAGATCGGGTCAAAGGTTCTGACATATTATACATGTAGGCTCACAATTGCAATAGACACGGACATTCCATTGGTACGATTGTAATACATCATTATAGTAGCTGGTCTTAGCTAGGTCGAACGGATCAAATTCAGAATTTTACAATTCGATGTTCGAGCTAGTTGGGATGCGGAAAAAATTTTAGAACTCGCGCCGTGACCGTAAAAAATGGCGCGTGCGTTTTTCATGAAAAACAAGAATGGTATTAATCTAAATACTGTTATACCTTTATGAAACTTGTCGAAAAGTT
>JAOTRH010097906.1:0-16114 GCA_034768845.1 Heliamphora exappendiculata
TCAGTAAATGGCTTAACAAATTACATACGTCTTGATAAAATAAATAATAAAATACAAATTATAATTTATTTTTATTAATATAAACGTAATTTGTTAAGATAGTTATCGATATCCGATCAACTTAATTTTTTACATTAATAATATATAAATGTAAAATAATAAAATAAACGGTTGAGATTATCGAAATGAATCCATTTTAAATTCAAAATGTTCAAAATTGAACATCTCTAGTTCAATAAAGGACCGGAGAGAATCTCCTCCCTTCTGTTATTTGCTGAGAGTTAATCATGGAGAGTCTTTAGCAAATAAATCTCAACTAGTTGAGCAATTGATGGATTCTGTTCTCTTTTCTCTCTCTCTCTCTCTCTCTCCTCTCTTGTTTTCTTTAAATTGCTTCCGTAGTGTTAGTTTTGTATTAGAAAGCGATTTTCTGTTTTATGAGAAGTTTGATTAGTCTTTTGGATTTCTGGTTTCTATTATTTGGAGTGTGCGTTTGTGTATTAAAAGCAGTGAGCATGAAAGTATCAAGAAAGATGTCTAAATACAGAGACATTGATAAAGGTCTCATTGATGAAAATGAAATAGAAGTTGATTTTGATGTCGCACAAGAACAGGATTTAGAAGATGTCTCCGTGGAAGGAAATGCTTTGTCTTTCAGTGCAATGGAGGCTGCTACTGATACAAAAAGGTCAGACAAAAAATCTTAGTTTTGCGGGGTTTTCTTTCTTGAACCCATTGAATCTTTAATTGGTTCTGTTAATTAATGAATGTTTATACATAGGCATTTCTAAATATGCTAACAACTTTGCTTGCATGAAACTAAGCGGATTTTTTGGTTGTAGCTGAAAATATGAATTTATAATTGTATTTATCTGAAAATTTTAAGTTTTTTTTGTTGGACTATAAGCTATAAAAGTTATAATTTAAGCATTGACAAAAACCCAAAAAATCCAGGGAATATAATGGGTTCTCTTTGTTAGGATTCTTGCTCTTTCTCGGAAGCCAATCACACACACAAACATAATCCTTATAACACGATGAATTCAATTATTAAACAATAGCCTAACTCTCAACAACAATTTTGACTATGAGTAAGTTATTAACCTAATGTCCCTCTACTGTACTTCAATGGCGTCAACTACATGATCATTTATAGCGTTAGCCCTAACTTCGACAAAACCTTTAAATTTGTGATATCTAATTTTGTACCTTTAAAAATAACTTATATTGATATATGAACCTTAAGAATAATATTTGTTACCAAAGTTCAAAAAGTATATTATTTATTGGATTCACAAATAAAATAATTTAGATCAAAACAAAATTAATAAAATTTTACGATAGATCGACTATATTACAATAAAAACTAAGTGGGTTAGCATTGTTATAAAACGGAAAGATAAATTTAATAATTTTGCATCTAATAAAGTGAAAGAGATCAAATTCAAAAAATAAAACTTAATAACAAATTTAAAGGTAAAAATCTCGAATTTAAATTTTGCCAAGGGCCCTTAAATGGTTGGGCCTCCCTTGTCTATGCTCCATGCACGGGATCGATTTGTAATAGAAACTTCAAACTCTCGGGTAAGATTGCACATAGTTCGATTTGATTCGATTTCATACTAAATTTAAAATTGAACTAATATTAATCGGTTTTAACTTTTTCAACTTAGAACCAAACCAATTATTAAGTCGAACCAAACCAATAATAATTGGATTGGTGGATCCATGGTTTCACTGATTTTAAAATTTGGTCCGTATAACTTAACTTTTTCTAAAAAAATAAAAACAATAAATATACGGGTGGATAATCTTTCTATATCCACGCTGCTATTTTTCAATAACCAATCCAATAGTCAAGTCTTATATGCATAAGTATAAAACAAAAATAAATGATTGGCCCCAAAGCATAAACAATGCTCTTATTTGGTTCCACTGGTCCTAAGAAATAGAACTTTTCCTAAGAAATAATCAACTTTTTTCAACTTTTCCTGGGAAAATTTGGTTCCAATATTAATGGCCTATTTTATTAAATTTATTACATTGAATATATATATATATATATATATATATATATATATATATTCGGGTTTATACGATTCGATTTTTGGGTTGGTTCAGGTTAGTCCTGAACTAACTCAGAACTGAACAAATATTATCAGTTTGATTTTTTTAGACTCATAATCAAACTAATTGCTTGTAAAATTCAATCTATAAAGGTTGAATTAGTTCTGTTTTTGAATTTTTCGGTACACTTGTGCACCCATACTCTCCGGGTACTAAGCTTGTAGTGGCAACCAATAATTGCGGAGTAGCGATTTTTAGCCTGCGATGTGTGGAAGTCTAGAAAGATTCTAAGTCACAGTATTTGTGCGTATCAATATTGGCGATACAACCACATATTAATTAGTGTTAAAATATATTAAAATTTTAAAATTTAATTACATACCAACTAGGGATGTTTAAGAGACTTGAAAAACTCAAGAACAAATCTAACTCGACTTCTATGAGTTGGGTTGATTCGAATATGTCAAATGATAAGTTAATCATTGATTTTAAAAACCTTAAATCGATGAAATCGGTTCGGTCATTGGGTTAAAAAATGTTTAAATCGATCCAACCCGAGACTCGAAAATATAAATATATATAAATCCCATAAAATTATTTTTTATATTACTTGTGCGCTCAATTCTGAATTTAATTTTTAAGAACTTACCCTGATGGAGTTGATTCTGAATTAAATTGTAAATCGATGCAAATTAACTCATGCCCCCTCAGTCTCACTCAATCCTCACTCAGAAGTCAGAGAGTGGAGTTAATCAACAGCTGCAGCAGCGGCTAGCGGCTACTTGACCGTGAGTGCACGCCATTTCACATCGATGAGATTGTTTACACCCTATTTTGCTATTAATTAATAAAAATTTAAATATTTTGAACTAATTTAATTGTTATCCTCTTCTTCTTGTGTGAGTGGTATAACCGACTGGTGGTGGTTGTTGGAGTTAGTTACAGTCTTGGAAATCAAGGTGATCAGGATGTGTATATAAGTAATTGTATTCGAGCTTGGTAACTTTCATGAGATATAGATTTTTTGAATATTGAAGAAAGCAACAAGAAAAATGCCTAAACACAGAAGTCTCCTTGGTAGAAAAGAGGAATTAGATGTTATACCAGAAGAAGCGGATGAAGAGAATTTAGAAAATGTGTCTATGGAAGGAAATGTATCGTCGTCTTCAACTGCAACGGAGGCTGGTATTGATACAGAGAGGTCTGACGAAATCTGAGTTTTAGGGTTTTCTCTCCTTTTCAATCTTTTCGTTCGTTCGTTCGTTCGTTCGTTCAATCTGTGAATACACGCGTATATATTATGTCTCAAATTCTGCAATATGTGTTCCCACGCAAGAAACGACAAATTCTGCACAAAAATTCATGGAATATTTGGGGTTTTCTTTGTTCGAATTCTTTTCTTCCTCTTTCTTGGAAGCCAACCAGAGATCCATACTCTTGCCATATTTTACACCTATTCGAATTCATGAAAACTCATTAATTGTGCATGATCTAGATCGAGCTCTAGTTTTAACTCCACAAGAACCACGGCTATATGTATACATATATATACACACACACACATGAGGCCTAAAGAATCGCAAAAAAGGGAAAGAATCTTAATGAAATTCCAATTCTTCTTTGTTTCTAATTATGAAAAAGAACTTCAAATATTTCCAATTAGTTTCCATATTAGTTGCATTTTTCCAAGTTACCCCATCCTTTTCTCATTATCTCCTTCCAAAGTTCCAACACCAAAAGTAGCAATCCAAAGCGTACACCCCCAAAACCCTAGTTCTTCCTTCAAGGATTCCTCCCGCCTCATATCTTCGCAGATGAACCCACTTCAAAGGTAAAATAATCCCCTGCGACCCGCTCCCAACCTTTACTTGTTCTTCGATTTTGAGGATTATATGCTTTCTTGCTAAACTTAACGTTTGATCGATTTCGTGAGTTGCTACATACATACATATACATATATACACACACACACACACACACACACACATACATACATACATGAAGCAAGTATTTTATTTTTATTTTTCAAAAATAGCACATTCTTTATCTGTTTCTCATCCTTTATAACCCTAATTTCAAAATGTTTTTTGGGTAATTAATTTCAAAATAAAACTTATTTTGATTCAACTTTTATCTGGTAATAACTTAAAAACTGTATATGTAATCGCGTGCACGAAACCAACTGTGTATACAGTGTGATTTGGCTTCAACAAAATTTAAATTGATTACATTACTTTTTTTTTATCATAATAATATATATACATATAGACACATTTTTAATGTTATTGACCAAGAACAAATCAAATATTGAATTCTGATTTTGAAGGCATGCTCAAAGAAAGAGGAAAAGAGAAGAGAGAAATTATAAAATTTGTAAAATAAAAAATAATCATAACTATATATACTAATATACACGTATGTATGTGGTAATAATATTCCATTAATTGATTATGAGTGTATTTATGCTAAGATGTGTTTTGTACCAATTGTCAAGATTAGATCCATTTTTATTGGCAATATTACATACAAAGAATTTAATTATAGATTAGTTGGAAAAATTAAAATTTTGGTTATTTATTTGCACCGAAACTCAAGTGCAAATAGATAATTAAAATTCAATTTATGTCATTGATATCTTGTTGAATTTTGTGTTCTAAGTATTTTTTATTTTTAACTTGTGTTCTCTAAATATTGAGTGTTAAGTATCCTAATCATAACGATAAATACCTAAAAGAGATTTTAAAACTTTAATTGATGTATGGTATTACATATTTGATAATGGTTCTGTTTGGAATAATTACTGATTAATATATGATTGTACATAAGTAATAATGGCTTTTTGAAATAATTATTTATTTATTTATATATTTGGTAAATTTTTTTTATTATTTAGCTTATTTATTATACTTTTTAATTCTTTTCATTGAGATAAACTAAAAAAATATTTTTTTCGATCAATATATGAAAAATGAAAAAAAATAATATTAGTAAAAAAAAAAGTCAATAAACCAAATTTTATGTTGGTTATTATTTTTATTTTTAATAAAAAAAAATATTTTTGATTAATTTTTTGTTTACTTTTTCAATTCATATTATGGAAGATGAATGTGTTTTTTAAAAAAAAAAAACACAAAAATTAACCAAATTTCTAAAATTTAACTCAAACATGACTAATATCACCGATGCCAATACTGCAATTTACAGAGATCCATCAAAGAGGCCCATAGAAGAGGAGCTACAACGTAAAGCTGTCATAAGATTCATAACCGAAGAGTGTGGATTCATGCAGAGAGTCTTTCTTTTCGAGACGCAGCTGACTCCCCGCGACGTCGAAGAGGGCAGACTCTTCGTCCCCGTGAATTTAGCTCGTCACCATTTCCCTTCTCTTCCGAAACCTTCCGGCGAAAACCCGTACATGGAGAATATCCAAATTTCCGACATCCAAGGTTTCGACTGGTTCATGACGCTCCGCTATGTCCCCCGGGAAGGCGCCTTCGTCATAAACAGCAAGTGGCAGGAGTTCGCTGAGAGGCAACAGTTGAAAGCCACCGACGCCGTTCGCTTTTACAGACCCGTCCCGCGCTCCCACGAATACCCTCATTACCAGATCGAACCAGTCATTTCTGGTGGGAATGAGATTAGAAGCAGCTTTGTTCAAGAATTCAAACCGGAGAAATATCTGTTTGAGCATGAATTGAGCGAGGACGATATCACGTTCAGGAGGATTCTTGTTCTCACGGAAGATTTAAGAAGATATTTCCCTTCCGTGAGGGTGCCGGGTTTCTCTAGGGATGAGAGGCAACTGTATCTAACCGACGCCCGAAAGAAGGAGTGGGGCTTGAATGTCATGTTCTACAAGGAAGAAAAGTACATGATTATAAAGGAGTGGAAGGGATTTATCGATGAGTACCGTGCGGAAGCTGGGGATAAAGTTAGGTTCTACGAACCTGTCAGGCCTTTGCATCCGAGGCACTACCTTGTCGAACTTGTGAAACGATCAGACGAGGCCAGGACGTCGGGGACTGCGAGAAGTAAGGGAACAACCGGAGGAGGAGACAACGAAGAAAGCGATAGTGACGGAGAAGGAGGAGGGAGTTCCGGTGGAAGCCGGAAGGGGATGAAGTTTGGTTTTGGAAATTGCTGCAGGCCTTGAGAGAAGTGCGCGGCAGCGTTCACAGGTGATAAAATGGTCATCAAATGTTGAAGTAAATTCACGAGGAAGGAAGAAGAGAAAGGGAAGTTCATGGTAGTAGCTATGCATACACGTGCGAATTCATTGAGATTGAGGTTTTGGATTTCGTCTTTACATTTGAGATATATCCAACGCTGATTACTAAAAAGTTGATTGCCTTTTTTTTTTTGGAGATTTTTTTTTTGATTTTTTTTCTAGAGTCTAAAAAGTATTTTAGGTTAAAATTAAAAATAATTTACCAAGTGTGAAAGAAATTACAAAATGCTAAAAGAGTTGTTAAGTTAGTTTTTTGTCTTATTCAAACTTTTTTTTTAAAATTTTTTTTGTTAAAACTTTTTACTTATCTAATTACACTTGACAAGATAAATTTAGCAAGTATATACCTATTTAGACTAATGTTGAATTTTTTTTAATAAAAATAAAAAGTTGAATTAAGAAAATAAATAGAAGCCTTTTTTTCATCTTGTCTATTTTTTAAATAAATTTTTTGCTCAAATCTTTTACTTTTTCATAGCGAAAGAAACCTAAAACATATAATTATTTAATTAATATTAAATTAAATTATTAATAAACAAAAACGTATAACAAAATTAAACCTAAGCACTCAAATCTATTAAGTGGGGGGCCCCGGAAAAGTGTATTAAAACTATATCCAGAACAACTTGGTAGGTCAATTTAGGGTGATTCTAAATGTATAGACATTTTTTTCTTTGTATATTATCTTTATGTATTGAGACATTTGTAGTATAGTAATTGAAAAATAAAAGTTTTTACAATTTCTCAATTCATAAAATCATCTAACTACGGGATAAAACTGCATGAAAATCCACTCAATTCCTTAGTTTTGACAATATATGTCATTGGGTTAAAGAGAATCATGGGAGGTGTTATAATGTTAAATCTTATAGACCGATTTACATGAGTGGCATGCAATGAGTTTATGTTTAAATTATGACGTTTATTATTCATTATCATTAATTGATACACTGTAAAATTTAAAATTCTAACATTTTTAAAAAAAAATTTAAACAAATAACAAGAACTGTTGTAGTGTAATTTGCGATTGGATTTTCTTTAGGGTTACGTCCTAGAAACCGTTGTTAGTGTGTGCCATATTTGAGATATTTAAAAAGTTTAATTTTTAAGATGTTAGTTTTTTCTTTAAAAAAAGAGAAAAATAAAAATTAGAGTACTTGGGATAATTTTTTAGGATAACTTTTTTATTTATTTTTAAATTATAGTGTATGTTTAGGATATTAAAAAATTTTTTTTATTACTGAGAATAGAATTGATTTTTTAACTAAGTGTATTATAATCATTTTATTCAAAATAAGTTAGTGTGTTTGGAATTTGTATAAATTTTTTTCTTAAAAAGATACAAAAAATTATTGTAAAAAATCAGTTTTTTAGAGAACTCAAACATGGTCATAGTCTTTTATCTCTTTTTAAGTGAGGCTTCCCGCGTCCTTTCCAAGAACGGATTCGATTGGTCTAATTGACTGATTGTAAATTTAAAATATGTTTACTCTGATAACTCTAATTGCTATTTTCATTATTTTAGTTTATATATATAAAATAATTAAACTGATCAAATATAATTAAGCATTTAAACAAGTTATATTTGTATTCAAACAACACTTCTTGAAATTTAGACATTGTTCAATTTAAAAAAAAAAAACAGAAAATTGTTCAAAAAATAATTAACGGATAAACTTAAGCAACTTAATTTATTACAAGAAGGGAAGAAGCCTATTTTAAATTTAAAATTAGCCAACTTATAAACCGTACAACTGAACCCTCACTCTCTCCCTCTCTCCCTCTCTCTCTACTCTCAGCCAAAGAAGTTAGAACTGTTGTTGTCCATGGAGAAAAAAGCATCAAGAAAAGTCTCTAAAGAAAGAGAAACGGCTTCAGGTCCCTCTGATAAACAACGGAAAAGGACGAAGACGATTGCCGAGCTTTTATCTGGTTCAGGACCAAGCGGAGACAGCAGCGGAGGACGCGATGCCAAAGGCGGCAAAAGAACGAAGAACCCCAGAGTTAATAGAAAACGAGAAGAGAAAGCAAAAGATGTCTCCAAAGTATTAGCAAAAGATGTTAATATTCCAGAATCAAATCCAGGGTACGTAACAAATACTTGTTCTTCAATCAAGAAACTGAGTTCTAGTCTTTTCTTCTTCTTCTTCTTCTTTATGAACTTCTTGAACCTTTCTTCCACTTAATGAAATTCTTGAATCTTTTATGTGCATCTATGTTACGGTAGCAGTGCATCTTTATTCGTTATACCATATAATGATAAAAATATATAGAATACTATGGATTTTCTTCGTTCAAATTCTTCCTTTATTCCTGGAAACCAAACGGAGATCCTAGGGTTTAACTTCTGTTCTTTACCCTTTTTAGATCTGGTAGTAGCGGAAGGAATGACCCATCCTCGAATCTTCCGACAGTCAAAGTCGGTGAATTTAATTGGGGAAAATTTCTCTTCCAGATGCACTTAACTTCAAGAGACGTAAGAGACTGGAGGCTCTCGATTCCATTCGAAATCGCCAAAGACCATTTTCCTCTGGTGGCAGAGACTACCCGAGGAATTTCTCGGGAACATATACTAATCTCCGACACTCAAAACTACCAGTGGCCCATGACGTTCGTCTTCTACCATCGTCGAAAAAACTGCACGATCATCCGAGACTGGCAGCGTTTCGTTGATTTTCACAGATTGGAAGCCAAGGATTTGATTCGCTTCTACCGACCGGACCCTCGTTCCCACGACATGCATTACTTGATTGAAATAGTCGAGAATGAGAAATTAGTCCAGACGGATTCGACTTCAAAACCAGATAAAGTCCCTGAATTCAAGCGAGAAAATTTCCTGGTTGAGCTTCAATTGACGTACATCGACGTGAGTTTCGACCGGCTTATGGTTCTCGAGGAAGACGTGATGAATCTTTTCCCGGCAGCTCACATCCCTCCTAGAACTCATTATAGGGAGAGACTGAAATTCACCGACGCTAATAACAAGAATTGGTGCATGAAAATGGCGTTCCACTCAAGAATTGAGATCTACCTGGTTGTTGAAGGGTGGGGGGATTTTGTGAATGAGCATAAACTGGACGTCTTGGACACGATCAAGTTCTACAGACCAGTTCAGCCTTTACACGCGAGGCACTTCCTTATTGAATGTGTGAAAAGATTGCCGGAGATTCCTCCGATTGATCCGAACCAAGATGGAACTACTGAAGAAAGTGATGATATATGGATGTGGGGATAGTGGCGGCGGTGGCGGAAGCGGTTAGCTACATGTGAGATCGATCTCGTTGCTGGAAGAAGTTGAGGAAGGTTCAAGTATTAATTGGTTTTGTATGTATACAGATATAGGTTCTCTTGTGCAATGCATGAGCTCATTTTAAGAACATGTATAGTGCAAAACACTATTCATTGTATAGTAGTTGAATTGATGCATTGCAAAAAAATTACGTAACAAAAAATCTTAATTGTCTTAAGATTGTGATTTTTTTTTGGATGTAAAGATTGTTCAATATCAGTAGTGTTGATAATTCTTTGAAAATGATGTAGGATTTATTTTCCTTTTAGGTAGTTCATGTTCATGAAAAAAAAAACTACCCTATTAGTACTTGGACCTACGGAGTAGGAGAGCATGAATCCTTTGTAATGCTACCAATTCTTAATCAAATGGCTAGAAATTGTGCTGCATCATTTAATGCAATTTTTAGCGCATTGCACAGAAAATAACATGTCAGATGATCTTAATTCAAAGTAAGGACAAATTGAAAGGATGGTTTGCCGGATCGTGATTATCAATTTCTTCTTTTGAAAAAAATATTACTAGAGCAATTCTGTTACCTATGCATAATCAATTTAAATTAATCATAAAAAAATAATTTTAGTCATATGCATGTGAAACTCATAATATTATGTAAATTCTACTAGTATGTTGATGATTAAGATTACTTTTGTGGTTGATTTTGTAGTTAATTTTTGTGTACTATATTTTTTAAACACAATTATATCTCATAATTTAATTATAAATAATACAATTGAATTTCATTGTATAATTAATATAATCTAAGTTTGCCATAAAATTAATCATATTTAATTTTATTATTTATCCAATTCAATTCAAAAGCCAAACAAGCCTAAGGATCCAGATTCTCTTAAATTCTCAAATAAATGAAGAAGTTTCCATTTATAATTTATGACATTTATGGTGGTTCAACATTGGTAATCTTCCTATCAAAAAAAAAAAAAAAACATTGGTAATCTGGACCATTTTATTATAGAACTTACTTATAAGACCATCCATACAAAAACAAAAGCTGATTATACATCTATTACGTATTGTAGAGAAAAAAAATATATATATATATGATTTTAAAGTCCACGTGGGACACACTTGTTAATTTATTTATTTTTATTATTTGATTTAAAAATTATTTTTAAAATTATTCTTAAATTTTTTTTATCATTTAAGAAAACAACTATTATTTGACCCGAACTTTTTCTCTATCACTTAATTTGCCACGCAACAGTAACCTTTTTTTCCAAAATTATTTTAATTAATCTTGAATATACACTTAAACATGAATACATGTGTCAACCGCTGGTTATTAAGAAAAAATTTATAAATTATTAGTAACAATTGTAAGACTCTTTATTTAAATTATTAAGTCAATAATTTACTTGAATCTTTAAAATATATATATATATGCACCCTTAAAGATTTTGATCAAAGCCAGTAGAGTCTTTCTCTTTTCATCACTCAAGATAACCAGACCCCTAACAAAGCAACTAACACGTGACAAAGCAATTTTTACGTTCTATAGATTCATCTTCAAATTCTTCAGAGAGTTATAAAACCCAGTGGGCCAGAACCGTCACCCATATACGTCTTCCACTGCCAAAGAACTCTCTCTCTCTCTCTCTCTCTCTCTCTCCTGGTTCTTAGAACTCGGAGGACGCCCCATATTCAAGAAAGGATCAAGAAAATGTCTTCTTCAAGAGAAGATGCTCATTTGCCACCGAAGAAGCGATGGCTTGTTTCCACACAAAATTATAATCAGAACGCTACTAATCCTACGCCCAGTTCATCCAAATCAGAATCATCAGAAACGAGGTATATATATAACTGATTGTTCTTCACCAAGAATCTGTAATAATTAATTCTAAAGAATTGTTTAAGGGATTTCTTCTTGAGTCTTCCATGTGTAGTATATGTAGGGTAGACTGTATATGCATGGATACACAATATTTAACGTGTATTGTTGTGAGTGTTGCATGCATGCATGCAAATAGAAAGAATGAAAGTTACAACATCAATGTGCTGAAACTACAAATTAGGTTCTAAATAGGTATTAGTATCGATATTGATGATATAGTTATGCATTGGTTTGAGATCGGTTAGTATTGTTCTATATATTGATAAATATTAATATTAAAGGTCTAAAATTTCAATAAATATTAACCAATATAATACGCAATGGTATAGATGGGTCATTTTTATTACAATTCTTTCCTTTTTTGATAACCAAATAGGGCATTGGAGTTCTAAATTGCCACATCAATAACATCGGTGATACGACTATATATCAATTAATGTCAAAGAGTATCAACAAATAGAATAATAAGTATCAATGTCGGTAGTTTTAAATATCAATACGTATCATTAGATATATGCAATAAATAACAACTGATATTTATCTAGATCATAATTAAAAAGTAATTTGTATAAATTCTAATCGGATATGGATAAATTCACGATCAAGTCTTATTTTCTTTTACAAAATGAATAATCTAAATTTAAATAGTTCATTTGAAACTAAAATTATCTATTTTGCAAAATAGAAAATGATTTTTTTCCATCTATTTATCAATGACCGATAAAATTAAATTTTTATATGAATGATGTTTTCAATGTTATCTAAGCCTTTGTTTGGCTATTAGCTTCAAGTCGGCTTTTTAACTTTTAGCTTAAAGGCCAGAAAATCAAAAAATCAAAAAATCTTATTTTTTAACTCCCAATTTTTAGCCTATTATCTTTTAAGTTTTTTTACTTTTCCCTTAGTAATTTTTAATTTTATCTTTCTATATATAGAATTAAATAAATTACAACTAAACAATCATAACTCAGTGCACGCCTATTTAACAACTTGGTGAATTTGTGCAAGCCTTTTAAGTAGTTAAAAGTATATAAGAACGGATGTGGTAAAGTTATTGTACATAAAAATTTATTATTATTTTGTTTGTTTGTGACATTTTTATTTTAGTATTTTTATTTTTAATTTAGTAGTTTTGAATTTTCTTAAAAACTGTTGCATTTTCTCATCGTGAAATGGTAACAGTACCCAATTCTATTTCTACTCATTTGGAACTGCTTTGGACTAGCAAAACTCATTTAGCTTGGGCAAGATAAGAATTTTATATTCAGTTTATTTGACATTTTTAATGGGTTCAAAATTATTATTTTACTGACCAAACAAAAAATTTAACTTTTTATTTAAAAGTAAAATAAATTCAATTTTAAAACCAGTTGCCAAACCATATATAAGTGCGAACGATTTGAATGATCCTTGTAAAACCAATTCGATTCTTCGTTGTCATCCTTTTTTGTTTTTTGGGTTTAATTGTGTTTCTCAACAACTCTCTCTCTCTCTCTCTCTACATGTAGTCGGTTTCCACAGTCAATTGACAGGGGCGAGGAGCAGCTACACAGTATAGAGGCGAGTAGTCTAACTTTTACTTGGCCAACTTCACCCAGATCCCCCAGACGTACCGCCATCACGAAGATCGGTTGGATTCAAGAACACTTCCTCTTTCAGCAGCAATTAGACGCAGCCGACATCGCGAACAACAGAATCAAAATCCCCTGGAAAACTGCCGAAAAGCATTTCCCTCCTCACATCCCGGACTACTTCTCGGAGCCAGCCATAGTTTCCGACGTCCAAAGCAACAACTGGCCCGTCAGAGTCCTAAACGACCCCCGAACCGGCGTCTACATGATCGCCACCGGGTGGAGGGGAATCGCCGCCACCCACAATTTGGAAGCCAAGGACCTCGTAAAATTTCACAGACCCCTCAAGCCTTCCCGGCTCTACCACTATCTGATCAAGTTGGAGAAAAAACCAGAGAAGAAAACGGTTAAACTCGACGTTAAAATCGATGGGTTCGAGTTGGATTTTCTCTTTCAGAAGAAATTAACCGCTACCGAAATCACGATGCGACATCTGAGAATCCCTACCCGTCAAGCGGAAAAGCACTTTCCGGCTCTCAGAAATCCGGATGGAAGCTACAAGGACACCGGGATTCTGGTCTCCGACGCTCAAAACCGGAAGTGGCCGATGAAATACAAATTCGCAATACTTTCTGAGGCTTACATGATTGGAAGCGGTTGGCGTGATTTCGTCGCCGAGCATAATTTGGAAGCTAGGGATTTGATTCGCTTCTTCAAAGTTGTCAAGAACATTCCTAATGATAAGCACTACTACGTTGATTACTTGAGAGCGGCGGAGGCCGGAAAAGTTGGCGGCGGCAGCAGTAGCAGCAGCAAGAAACATGGCGGTGGAGGCAGCAAAAAACACGGCGGTGATGGGAGTTAACCACCTCCTACGGGTAGTTACAGGTTCTAAAAAGTACTCTTTTTTTTTTCCTTTCTCCCGAAGACCTTCACTTCTTGAAATGAAAATCAATGGCAAAGGATTTATAGTCATCAGATTAATCAATAGGTCCTATTTAAATCCAGATATAGGAACAAAGAAAAGGTTTAGAATGAGTTTACTGTGTACAGACGGTGGTTTCATGCATATGCATAGATTCGTCATATCCAAATCACACCGAAAGATCATGATTTGTTAATTAGTTTCTTCAAATTTAATCAAACTCTCGGCCTCTAATCCTAAGCCTTGTTTGTTTTGAGAAATTAAGAGATAAAAAATTAGATTATTAGATAAGATTGGTCCACCAAAAAAAATTTGTTCCTCTGTGAGTTATACATTCGTATTGTCAATCTCGGACTATAATTAAGTAAATAAAAATTTTCTAGAATTAATAGTACCAGGACCCACTTATTATTATTAGTATTAGATTTCGAATTATTCTTTTTACTTATTTAACGATTAAAAATAATTACAACTTTTATTTTATTTTTTATTTCACTCTTATTAAATATGAATCAAATTTTTAACTGTATATATAATTCCGTTTATAATCTCCTGGTATATGAAAAAATACGTAAGATGCTCAATATTATTAATCTCTCTTATCTTATCAACACTACAAGAAAATGCATAATTAGCGACTGATTTTTCCGACGCAAAGCATATTATGTCGGAAAATATATGATTTTTGCGACGGAATACAATCCGTTGGAAAAACATTGACAAATTAGTTTTTTTGGCGACAAATAATACTTTTGTTGGAAAATGACGTCAACAAAAGTTGGGGTCATCAGCTATTTCCCTCCTTTTGCCTACACATTAGTCTTCTTTGGCGACAAACAAAACGTCGATGAAAGTAAAAACTTTTCGCGACATGCTATCAACGTTAGGATATATCATACACATATTTTTTACATATTATAAAATTACACAGTTCTTGTAATTCCACTATTAATTTATTATAATCCCACTTTTTGCCTACCCATTTGTCTTATTTTATAATTTTTTTTGTTTAAAATTAAAAATTTTCAACTATAACTTGAACAATATATGTTTTAGATTTTTCTTGTTAAATGGTTTTAAAAAAGTAAAAAAAATAAAAAATAAAACAAAATCTAATTATATATAAAAATAAGTTTTTTAAACAAAAATAGGCTAATCTTATCCTACTATAATATTTAAAAATCATATGAAAAAAAATTCAAACAATTACACTATTTTTTAATTCAATTAATGAATTCTCTCTATGCACAATCAAACTTTAGCAACCATATAAAATCTTTCCTAGCTATTGCTTGAGGTAGTCTTGCTATTCTATGCACATGTTACCACTGCTCCTACTACTGCTACAATAATTGCTAAAAATTATACAAGAAAAATTAAAAATATCTCAATTTTTTTTATAAAAAATGTGATAAAATATGTAGAGACCCGACCCGTTGTTATTAATTATTCAAACATAATCAAATTTATGAAAATGCTTTTTCTTAATTGATACGATATTTAGCATGTAATGAAACTCCGAAGTATAATATTGTGATAAATTAGGCAAAATAAGAAATTTGATATTTATTTAATTTGAATTAATTTAAATTAAGATGGATGATTAATGTAATGTGTGTATTATTATAATTAATATATATATATATACATATATATATATATATATATATACATATGAAATTGTCTAGAGGCTCTGAGGAAAAAAATATATAATGAGAGCAAATCCCAAACAGCGCCGAGGCCAACCAAGAGAGAGGAGAAACAGCGTCGACGCCCCTTCCTCTTCTTCGTCATTCTCCTTCTTCTTCGATTTTGATGAGAGAGAGAGAGAGAGAGAGAGAAAGAGAGAGAGGTTGGGGAGAGGCATTGGCAGCAAGACGGCAGCTCGGCGCCATAGTGGGGTTTGCCGGCGTTGACACTGGAGGAGACCAACGAAGCTCGCGACGGTGGTGCCTGGAGCCGTGGATGGCCGAAAAGCTAGGGTTTCTAATTTGGAGCAAAATCTGCAACTTTTTGGCTCTTTAAGGTAGGATCTTGACTATTATTGGTGTATTGTGTTGGGAGAATATCCAACGCCAAAATAAAATACATGATCGGGGATCCAAAAAATACATTTTTATTAAACTTTCAACAATTTACAATAATCTGAAATTACAGAAATTGAAATAACAGGAATAACATA
>JAOTRH010097927.1:0-16111 GCA_034768845.1 Heliamphora exappendiculata
TTATGTGATATTTTAACAATAAATAAAATTATATTGTATATTAAATATTCTCTCGCATGTAAATAAGATTTATAGGTATAAAAAATTAAATAAATATCTTAACTTAATAAAAGTTTTAAAAATATTATCTTTTAAAATTTGTTATTTTAAGACCCATGATTTGTAAATATTTTTATAAAAAATTAAAAAATTAAAAAAATAAATAATTTTATATTTTAAAAAGAACACTAAATAAATTTTATGAGTTTAAATATATAATTTTATTTTTTTACACTATACATATCAAAAAGTGGAAGGAGTCGCGGCCCTCTGACGTGCATTAATTCCGTTACTGGAATTCACACTTCCCACGTCATACGCAAATCTATCCCACATCATACACAAATCTATCCTTTCCTTTAAAGGAAAATGTTAATTATGGTACGGTGGATAATTGAGAAAAATATATAAATATTTATATAAAATATATTAATATTTATAAAAATTATAAGTTTTATCTTAAAAAATGCACTGATTTAAAAAAATTCGGTCTCAATAATATTATACTAGATGCCCTATGTGTTATTTTATATGTGATATTTAAAAATAAATAATAAAATTATAAAATAATATAAATATTATACATAAGGTATCATATCATATAATATTTAAATATAATCATTAAATAATTATTCTAACATTATTCTTATGCTATTAATATGAGTTATTTAAAAATAAATAATAAGATTACAAAATAATATAAACACTATATATATATAAAATACAATATCATATAATATTTAAATATAATCATCAAATATAATTATTATAACATTATTTTATGCTATTAACAATCGTCCAGCTGCCTACCCGTGGTTAGCACTAACACTTCTTCAAATTACCTCATTCTGACCTTTCCCCGTTCTAAGTGTCGGTCAATTAAAGGGCCTGTTTGGCAATTTTAATTTTTTGATTTTTTTGCTAAAAATACAAAAAGTTTAATATGGTTCATTTGACAAAAAAGCAAAAAATCCAAAAAATTAAAAAATTAAATTAAAATACTAATTTCGAAAATATTATATTTAAATTCTAACCATTTTTAAAATACAATAATACTTTTCATTCATAAATTATTTACTATCACTACTATCTACATATATTTTTAATATCAAATATATAGAAAAAAATATTATCTAATTTGAATAAAAAGTAAAAAATATAGCTTTTTACCAAAACAATCAATTTTAAAAAAATTAACTTAAAAGTTAAATTACTAAATAATTAATTTTGAACAAAATTTAACTTTTTGACTAAAAAATATATAATTTTTTTTTAGAAAAATTATATTTTAAACTAGTTGTCAATCGGAAAAAAAATGGTATGTACACAGCTGTTTCAGAAATATATAAGACTTAAAATAACAATTTTTTTTATAATACTGAGTCCAGAAAAGAGTATATATAAAACTATGCTTAAAAAAAGTTGATTTAATTTCTTAATGAATTAAACAAATAACATAAATTAATTTTCTCATTTGTTCTATTATGGCACTTTTTTCATTAATTATTATTATTATTTTTACAATCTACTTGACAATTAAACGGAACTTTAATGCTCTATTTGTTGAATTATTTGCCAAGAATCAGCCATGATTAATTAGATGCCTTAAGCAGATACTTAAAAAGAAGCTTTATATATTTTTATATTTGTAAATTTTTTTAAAAAATTATTATAAAAATTTAATAAGATACAACTGTCATGTTAATTTATATTTCACAAATATTTAAATTATAATTAAAATAAAATTAAATAAAAAAATTTACAATATCACAATAAAATAAACAAGTTAAACCAATAATAGCAAATAATTAATCACTTAAATACTATCCTTATAGTATTTTTAACTGTAAAATTATTAATTAATATTTCATAGTCAAGTTTATCTATTATTTCTTTTTTAATAGACAACATTACCAATCTATTCAGTCTTTTTTGTGACATAGTTGATCGCAGATAAGATTTGATCAATTTTAACTTTTAAAAGTTTTTTTTTTCTAATGCAAATATAACCGGTATAGTTAATAATATCTTATATGTAATTCACTTGTTTGGAAAATAATCATCTATTATTAGGATTTGGTTGTTTTTTTTTTGGAAGTGAGTCCTTTTAATTTAATATATATTATTTTGGATTTGTATTTAAGTTTTTTTTGGATTGGGCTCCTTATTTTTAATTAAAATTTAATTTTTTAATATTATATAAAATATAATAAAAGGTATTATAAATTTAGAAATGTTATTTTTTAAGCAAAAATTAGAGGCGGAAAACGATTGCTTTATTCCCACAAGGCCCGGACCTGTATCTGCCGCATAGTCTTGTTTGTTTGGAAGTCTAGGCTACGGTATTACGAAGCAATGGAAAGACAACAATCCAACTTACTGTCAAAATAGTAAAAAAATAATTTTCAATTTTTTTTAATACATAATTCTAAATATGTAAAAAAGCAGGTCAATAGGACTATAATGTATAGGTTCTTGCAATAAATTAACACATTAAATAAAAGGTCACATTTTTTTCATTTTTCTTTACTTTTTCGTGCCAAAACACACACACGCAATGGAAAAAAAAAGGAAATAAACTTCAAGTAATGATGTTATTTCGTTAGCCATATTAATTGGTAGCTTCATTCTGCCCTTTTGGATCCTTGAATATTTGACAGTAAATTATTAATTTCTTCCAATGGCGATTGGTCGGAACAGCATTCTCAACGACGAGACACAGAAAAAGGAAAAGTTACCGGCTATTTCTCTCTTATTAGTTGTAGTAATGTTGTCTGGCTTTTATGCTGTAACAACAGTGGTGTCGTTGGATTTAAAATATAGAAGTGTTGTAACAACATTAATGCTGTTGAATTAATCTGATCAAGACCTAAGAGTTATCTTTAACCTCAGCAATATATATATATATATATAAATGATTCAATGGGATCGTAGATATATAGAAAATATAAAAATTCTAACATTCTGTTCGAATCTTAAAGAGAGTAACAGAAGTACGTACCTTCAAGATTGGATTTAACAACTTTCCGGTGGCCAATTCTCATAGAAACTGGGGGTTTCTCATAAGACGAGAGCAAATTCTCTCCCGAATTCAGCTGCGGAGTCCACGAAGAAGACATCGAAATTGCGAGTTCATCTTGGAATCTCACATCCTCCAAAGCATTCACAGCTAACATCATCGCCTTCGTCTCCATCTCAGGGATCCGATCGTCCACCTGCTCGTACGCATCAAATCCCAAACGTTTCACGACATTCGCATCGTCGCCGTACGCAAACTCCTGCTGGACCTCCACCGGAGCATTCTTCGCGTCAACACCGTCGTACGCAACCGCATAGTCCGCCGTAACCTTGATCGGCGCCTGAACCACCATTTCCGGCGGCAAATCGTCGTCGACAACCTTGTGGTGAAGCTTGGAAAACGCGACGATGGTGATGATGATGCAGTTGACGACGACGTAAAGATACGGCGGCCTGAGCCACGATACTACAAAGCTCCAAATCGACGGCATTTCAGAGCATGCAAACTCAATTACGATCGGAAGATAAAGCTTCAACATCATAGCCGTGAAGAGAACGCTCGTGGATATCAACATAACTCTTAGCGATAAGATCCAGTTCTTACTCGAGCTTTGTGACGGAATCGCCATAGTTAGATGACGTTCTAGACTGATCAGAATACAGCTTTTTCCAGCGGTTTTACGGTGAGAGAAACAGTTGCGAATCGGGAGAGATGTTGAGTGGGGTAGAGAAATGATACACAGAAGATGAAAGAAGAGGTGGTAGGGATCTTAAAGATGGAATTTGAGCCCACGGATCTGGGTGAACAGGTATTTATTGCACGCTGTGGGCTTTGCGTGCTTATTTTTGGTAGGGTATGGCCGCTATGCCGCCTCAGCTCCACGCACCTTCTGGAAAATTATTGTCTAATGCGGTATTGGCCTTAATAAATTTGGATCACACCTACATTTATACAGTACACACAATAAAAATATGAAATCTATACAAATATATGGTTTAAATTTTTCGAAACAATACCCCCATAAGACATGAAATAACTGTCCAATGCTTCCCACTTTTGTCATGTTGGGTGTTGGGCAAAAATTTTTATTATAATTTTTAATTTTTAATTATTAATTTTAGTTATAAATTATAATTTATTTTAAATACTTACAATTTCTATAACAAATTATAACTTTTTTTTTAATTTTAGTTACAAACTATAATTTTTTACCAATGACTCACAAATTCTATTACAATTTATAAGTTTCTAGTTTCAGCAATGCTAAATACTACCATTTGTATTGGTTACAAATAATATAAATTATGTCATATAAATGATTATTATTATATACTTATAAATTATAAGGCATATGAATTATAATAATAATTTTTTTTTTGAAGTACTTGTAGATTTTGTAATATTCGTTGAGTTCATTATTAACACAAGAAATAAAGCGTTTGAATATTGGTGGTTAGGAATCGAATATAATTTATTCTCAAAATCCTCTTGTTGTCCTTTTTCTAGATAAAATAATTTGATCACGTGATAAGTCATTGATGTTTAATTAATTAATTAATTAATTAATTAGTTAATTTAAAAGGATCTAAAAGATAAAGGATTTAGATTATTAGAAAGAAAGAAAAAAAGAAGAAGTCCTAAGTCGGTCCCCACTGTGGGCACAGCACGGCCTTGTTGGCATTTGTTGATTCCGTGTTATTTTTGATTCACGGAAGCAATGTTTTTTTTAGCTTGGAATTACTAATAAATCAAATCGTGAAGTTAAAGAGGTATAAGCCAAAACTCCAATTAGTCGAACTTAGAAATTTCTATGCTACTATTTTCAACTGCATGCAACTATGATCTGACCATTAGGTAACGTGATCTAGTTCTGAAGTCGGCAAGGAAGGTTAAGCTCTAAGTTTTCGAATACGCTAAGCAAAATTTTAAAATAAGGTCTTTCATAAAATGTAATAAACATTTTTTTAAAGAAATTAACTTCAAGAAAATACTACTATATTAATTCAATAAGATTTTCTTTGTTAAGATTTTGTGTGTGTACATGTGTGTGTGTTGTGTGTGTGTTTTAGCTTTTTGTTTTTTTACTTTTTTAATCAAAAATGAAAAACACAAATCGAACAAGTTTAGTAATCTTGGTGTTTAAGCTAGTTTTTTTTTTCAGAATTATTATTTGGCCATTTTTTTTTCAAAAAATAACTTCATTAAATATCACTTTAAAATTATTCTTCTTATATTTCATTCAATAATATTTCACTAACAATTCATGAATTTGGAGAATAATAATTTAGTATTTTTGACTAATTTAGAAATTTAATTGAATTTTTTCATTTCACTAATTTTTTGAAGGATTAGACCTAATTTGGGTTATCCATTAATAAAAATAATTTAATTCCGAGTTTGGTATTAATCGATGACTTTAAGTAAATTTTTTTTTTCTGATAACAATTTAAGTAAGTTTTGATATAGTTAAAATTAATAGAATTAGGGGCCATTTATTTGATTGAAGACTTAGTAAAAAATATTTTTAAACTCAATATAAAGGTTTTATTTAGGAGGGACCCTATTTTTTCAACAAAATTCAATATCCCTAGGCTGCTTTGTCTGCTTATACTCAAGACCAGCCGTTATTCTAAAGTTAATTTTATTTCGGCTTATGCTCAAGACCAGCCGTTATTTTAAAGTTAATTTTATTTCGGCTTTAATTAATCCCCAATTGATTAGTCATCCAAGAGAGTTAGTTGAGATGCTTTTAATTTTATATAGACATCATTAGATATATTTAAAAAATAAAAACTAAAATGAGGCTGCCGTTTGTTGGATAAAGCGCCCCTGATCCCTAAACTGATGTAAAGATCCACCATTGTCCCAAAGAAAGTCGCCGCTTTTGGTGCTTATTAAGCTTCATTCGTTTTGCTTTCCCATGGTTAATTTTCAGATGTTTCATGAAGCTGAACTTTCATGGGTTACTTTGAATAATCTATTCAGAGAATCTTACCAAACTTGTCAGGTTCTAACCACATTTATATATGCAAAATGCGCAATCTTTGCGTTTCTCAGAGCAATTGAGTTTTAATAAAAACCACACCGTTTTCAACTTCCACATTAATTCACCGTCACCCCTGGCGCTGAACGCGCAGTTTCACAGTGGAAAGTTCCTGGATGGAGGAGCTTGAGACTGGTTTTCGACGTGGTTGGGGTAAAATTGTAATCTTAAATAATTTGTATTGATATTATATTTTTTTCGTTTGGTCAACTGATGAATGAATCAAACTATAAATGATAAAATAAAAGAGTGTAGTGATATTTTAAAAAATAGAAAGAGTGCTAGTGTTATTACTTTTAAATACAAAAGGCATAGATATAATTTACCATTTTAAAAACATAAATACCAAGTATTATAAATTTTTTTTCACAGTTTAAAATAAATAATTTAGATTTATCTATGGGCACATAGGATTAAACGTTTTTCTCGCAGAGTTTTAGACGGTTAGAGACTTTAGGATTTGTTGGCATGGACATGGCCACACAGTGGTTAATGGGTTTAATTGAATTCATCCAAATTTATTTAAATAATTTTTTTATATATGAATATATAGATTTTTTAGCATTTAAATTATAAACACCAGTAAAATATTTAAAATAGTATAAGATGGAGGTCAATATTTAAAAAAATTACAACTTATTAAAAAATTATATTAATTGTGATATATTGTTTACTTAGAAAAAAATTAAACCAATAATATTAACAATCCTAAATTTTGTTTTTTCATGTAATTAACAAATATGAATATCTTCTTTGAAATTATTGAAAATATATAATATTATAGTGAATTTTGTTAAAGTTAGTTTCGACAAAACGTATAGGATTAAAAAATCAAAAAATTAGTGAGAAATCCAAAATCATATGTTGTATATTAGTTTTCATCTAGCAATTTTTTTTTTAACACACAATGGTCATTCTCACAAAAATATTCCAACGATAGATCCTCTGTTTGTCGCAAGAAACTTTTTGGAGACAAAAATACCCTATTTCTTTCATTGTCTTTTTCAGTTGTCATCATTCTCTCTATAATCTTTTATTTTGATCAATATTATCAAGACAAAGAATCGTTATATATATATATATACTAGGTTTGGCATGTGCGATGCACGTAATAAATATTAATAATTAATAAGTTAATTATTAATTTACGTAACAATTTATCACCAAACACATAATTGAATGCTAATTTTGTACAAAAATTCAAATATTATTTTTAGCCAATAAGAGATCTCCACATATCTAAAACGTACCACATAATAATGTACATAAATTAAAGTATAACATGCCGTAATTATAAATGAGTTTTATATTCAGTATAGATCTTCTACCCTCATAATTTGAAGCTTAAGAGCACTTTTCTTCTTTGACAACTTCACAAAAAGATGTGCTTTATATGAGTGAGTGAGCTCATTTATTTATTTTTCTTGTAAATCAAATTGCTCCTAAAAGTATAAAAAATTAAAATTAAAATATTATTTTTTGTTTGTTTTTTCTTTTAAATTTTTTCTTATATATTATTTATAAAGAAATTGCCTAATTGATCTCTATGCTAATATGCATCAAGAATTCTAAATCACATGAAAGTACATTTTTTTGGTTGTTTTTCAAAGAGTATTACAAGCACAATTATTGTTTTATCTTTAACTATATTTCGTATAAAACACCTACATCGAATAACTTTTTTTTGTATTGTAAATATTACTATAATAAGAAATCAATAATGTACTAATATTGATATATCATAGTTGTGTTGTAACATTAGCTTTGTAGCACATAGCACATGCGAATGTGTTGTCAAAATTTTAAAATATTTTTCTGAAACTACTAATGCAAGCCATATAGCCACATTGATCTCATGCCAATATACTCTTGAGGGATGCTTTTGGGCAATAAATTTGTATGCTTTTTTGCAGTAAGTTTGTTTTTGTAGATAAATATCATTTTATTATAATTAAACTAAATTATTCATAGTGTCGTAAATAATATTTTAAACAAAAGTTTCTTACCATATCACGATAGTTTAAGATATCTATGATAGTACTCAATTTAACGATATAAGTGATTCTGTCTTTTTTGCGTATACTTATTCATAAGGTGTTAATTTTTTAATTATCTAAAGACTATTAATACATTAAAAGAAAATATGAATCAAATATGTATGAGAAGATATTATATTTCTTATTTATTGTAATTTTAAATATATCGCTTCTGGTATATCTAGATGAAGAATTCCTTAGATTGAGTAGTAGAAAGTAATTTTTTTAAGCTAATTAATATCAATAAAAAATTATTAGAATACGCATTTATGCTTTTTATTGGTGACTTCAAGCTTCTGCTTCTTCAGCAAGCAGGAGTATAAATATAAAGTATAAGAGAGAAATGTTGAGAAAAATAAATTTTTTGGTGGGGGGGGGGGGGGGGGGCGTGAAACTATTTTCTAGAGGGGGAATTAAAAAAAAAACTGAAAGCATACACATCTCTAATCAGTAGCAGCAATTCATAAAATAATGAAAGAAGTTATGAAATCTTACATGCGTTTGATTTAATTTTTTTATATTTTAAAAAAATTTAGTGAAAATTTTCAATATTAGCTTAAATAAATGTATTTTTTGATTTATCACATTATGAGGGACTAAAAAGCAAATAATTCTAACTAAAATATAAAAAAAGAATAAATTTACAGGCACTTCTAAAATACACTTCTTCAGCCACTCTCAATATCTCAACCGTTGAATGATAAATTTGGTATAAAATACACTCCTTCAAATCCATCATCCAACAGCTGAAATGTTGGAAGTGACTGAATGAGTGTATTCTTGAGAGTGTCGGTATATTTATTCATAAAAAAAAAATACAATTAAAATAAGAAAAGCCAACTTAGCAGGTTATTTTAGCTTTTTTCATGGGCATTTTTCCATTACTAATTTTTGTTTCAACTTTCTTCGGAAAAAAATATGTTCTTCTAATCCTTGAGAAACTAATAAAATATAAAATTAAAATAAGAAATGAAGGAAAATCAACAAAAGACAAAAGATGAAAATGCCAAGAAAACAATTGAGTTAAAGTAGTAATGATGTTAATAAGTTACAATTGAGCAGGACAACACTAATGCCTACTAATTGCACATATTTCGAACCATTCATCTTATCTTGTAGAAATAATATAATAGATAATTTTTGAAAAAAAAATCAATTTGATTGAATATTGATAGATATGTAAAACATTGATATTTTATTTTATAAAATAAATAGTTTAAACTTAAATAATCTATTTTAATTAAAACCGTTCATTTTTTGAAAAAAATTTATCATTTGTTCATAAATTTATTAATAATCGATCATACTTATTTTTTTGCATGAATAATCTCTTGTGCAAGGCTTACAATATGACTTAATCAAATTATCATCGTGTAATCGTTGCAGTTGGCTCCAAGTTCAACAGCTTTGTAAATCATAGAGGCCGAGTTTTCTTCTTTACTACTAGTATATATGAATTTTAACTTCATCTCAAAATTTAAAAGTTTATGAGTTTTGAAATAGTTCACAATAATGATTTGAATCGTTCATCTTGTAGATTCTACATAATAGATCATTTTTGTAAATAATGTATTTAATTGAATATTGATAGGTCTAAGAGAAAATTACATTTTATTTTGTGGAATGGATAATTTGAACTTAGATAATCTATCGTAAACTAAAATTGTTCATTTTGTAGGTCTATACAAATAAATAAACTATTATTTATTTGTATGTCTATTAATATCTGATTATACTATTATTTTTCAAAAATTATCCATATATATAAAATTTATAATATAAAAGGTTCAAATCATAACTATTAGCTCGCTTCCAATTCAAATGAGAACGCGGTGGGCTACCGAGCAATAGGCTAACTTCCACATAGTAGAATAGTTCATAACTACTCTCGTTTTTATTTTGAGTAGTAATATTTCAAAGGCTACTAATTGCACATAATTTGAATCGTTTGTAAATATTAGATAATAAATTATTTTTCTGAAGAATTTGTATAATTAGATATTGATACATATAGGAAAAATTATATTTTATTTTGTAGAATGAATGGTTTGAACTTAGATAACCCATCTTAAACTATAATAGTTTATTTTGGTAAAATAAATTGTTATTTGTTTTCATGCTTATTAATATCCAATTATAATAATCTATTATATAAAAATTGTAAAATGAACCATTCCATTATAGCTGTAAGCTCACTTACTACTCAAATGAGAAGGCGGTGGAATATCACGTGGTAAGCTAACATATTTGCACTGCAAGCAATTTAGGGCAGTTCAAAACAAAGAGTCGGTTGGAGAGACTGCGTGCATGCCACGCGCAGAAAAAACAGAACAAGAAAACATTCATTCAGCCTTCCCGTTTTTATTTTATATATATATAAATAAATTTATTTGTATGGACAAATAAATAAATTTATCTATTTATATTATCTGTGTTGATATATACAAACAGATAAATTTATCTATTTATATGATACAGATGAATATCAAATAGAAAAATTTATCTATTTATTATATATATTTAATTTACTTGTTATTTATTATTTGACGGGACATATTTCTACTTTTGAGAGCAATTATTTTATATAAATTTTACAAATACTCAATAATTTCAAGTACGAGTTATCTACTGATAAATTAAAGATAACAATGATTGAACATAACATTATTGGGTAAGCAAACAAGATCTGGACATAAGGACAAACTGTGTGTGTGATTCACAGTCAAAGAAGATTGAGCTACCACAAATATTTGTTGGCGGAGATTCTCACATCTTGTCAGTTAAGGTGGACGGTGATTAATACGCACACGTGTAACATTTTTAATATATATATATATATATATATTAGTGACTTGTTTGTGTTTAAAGTTACTATTAAACATAATTTAATGATAATGTCATGATAATGGTGGAGCGAAGGTGTGTGTGTAAAGGGAGAATAAAGGGAGGAAGATAATGAATTTGACGTTGAGAGAGAAATTTAAAATGAAAATAAATAAAAGTTAAAAATAATCAAATAAATCTTATTTTAATTTTTTTAAAAGAAATTTTGGTTCAGACTCCATTTGAAATATTATTTACGGATAAGTCTCAATTCAGAATTAATGTTTTACTAAATTTTATTATTTATTATTATGCCCAAATCGCCTTTAATGAATTATTCACAAATTCATAATTGAAGATTTAACCAAAATAACATTGTCCAATCATATCACCAGAGAATTAACGAAATCTTTAAAAAATCTCATTTCAATTTTTTTGGTATTACGATCACGACTTATTTGCAATTTAGGGATAAAAATTATTAGTAAAATGTCTAATAAGACATTTTTTTTGTGTGCATACTAACGAATCATTTGTGTAGTAAATGAGAAATTTCATATGTGTAATTGAAAATATCTTATTTGTGCATAAAAATAAGATATTTTTATGTATTTTTAAAACGTTTGATTTGTGCAGAATTGATCGAGACATTTTATATACATACCTTGAAATGTCTCATTTGTGTAAAAATGAGAGATTTTTTTTTTGTTAAATTAGAATTTTCTCATTTCTATCAAAAGGATTATTATTAAAAAAAATAAAATGTCTCATTGCATGCTTGTGTCATTTCACAAAACTTATTATTTTATATAAAAAAAAATTTATTATTGTAAAATGTTTCATTTTTTTGAGATAAAATTATCTCATTTCAGGCAAATTCTCATTTTAGACATTAATAAATTCTAAAAATTATAAATCACGATGAAATGAAGGTCGTCCAACGAAAACTCAACGGAGAAATGAGATCATAGTTGAGTTTCACCAAAAAAAAATAGAAATTGCTGATGATTTTGAAAATGAGATTGAAGAACAATTTCAAATTAAAAACATCACAATACTGCCAAAATCGGTAAAATAAAAATAAAAATTACTGACAGATTTGTTTTCATTTGATGTTTAAAATAGTGTTTCTTTTGTGTTGAAAATTTTAATTTCGAAATGAAGAACAGTATATTTGTATCTATCTATTAGTGATTCATATAAAGATATATTTGTGTAGAGCAACCATATATTTAAAAAAGTAAAACCTTATACAAAAAGTGATTAGGACTTATCTCTAGACAAGTCCACCAAATAAGACTTCAAATTAATTTTCTCTTTTATTTTACTGAGATTACTAATTGTGTTATCTTGCATGGTGGGGAAACATGAGAGCTGATAAATGCATTTATTATATGCATTAGATGTTTGTACACAATATATAAAAATTTGGACATTAAGTATACTTAATAAAAAATTAAGTACATTTAGAAACTCTCCAAACCCATTTTCACCATTTGCTTGCGGAGAGGCTTTTATATAAGAGAAAGCATTTTCATTGAATTTGTGTATAACAAAAAAAAAAAGGGAGGAATAAACGAACAAAGAGTATTTATTTAAACAAAAGTTAAAATAATATTAACTACACCGTTGGAGTACAAATAAATCACTAATTAACAATGTAACATATAATATAAAAGTTATTGCTCCAAGGATATTAACTAAACCGTTAAGGCTTATTTGTTTGCAAGATTAGACGGTCAGATCCGATGAATCCAAGAAATTCAATATTTGGTACCTTAAAGAATTTTAGATATAAAATTTAAAATAGAGCCATATCAGCGGATGTAATATATTATGGGATACCAAATATCCTATATCGGTGGTTTTGATATCTTATTTTTTATTTTTTATTTGAATTCAAGACTTGTTTTACAACAGCAACAAGCAATCATAAAACTAAAAAATAAAATAAAATATGAAAACATTAATTTTTATTTATATTTTATAAATTTACATCTATTTATATTTATCATAAAAACAAACATAATATATATATATATATACTCAAATATAACATATTTAATACTATATTTATTTATTTTATATCTATTTTATATTTTATAATATTTTATATCTTTCAATTTATATCTAAGACAAACAAACAGGTGCTTGTAATTCAAATAGATCATTCAGTAGTTAAAGTGCAGCAGTGTCCTAAGGATATCGAATCATTGCTCGGACAGAGTTATTTGCTTAAAACTTGAAAGTACTATAGTTGATTTATTAGTTCAAACATTGGGCGACCAAACATTTTTCCTTGATATAGAGACCACAGGGGGTTTGGCAAAGTTTTTATTGTTATTTTTAATAATAAATTATAATTTTTTATAAATATTTATAACTTTTACTTAAATTATAATAATAATTATTTTTTTTTATTTTAACTACACATTAATATAATTATTAAATAATCACAACTTCATTATAATATAAACATTATGGACCAACAATATGTTTTGTTTTCTTGTCATATTTTTCTTATGGAAGATACGAATTTTCTCCGTCTATTACTTTTTGCAGCTCCACCAATGGTTTTCAAATGTCACCGCCGACCAACCAAAATTAGGCGCTTCAGTTTGTCCTTTTCTCTTTTTTTTTTATTATTTCATTTAATGAAAATAATATAAAATATTTTTAAAATAAAATTCTTACTTTAAAATACCAAATTTTGATTTACATAAAAATAAATAAATTATTTAGTGAGCCAACAAAAAAAAATAGTGACAGTAGTGGTAATGGTGATAGCATTGGTAGTAATGATAGCAATAATAATGGTGGGTGGTGAGCGGTGAAATGGTGAATGTGGGGACGACGACAACGGTGGTGATAATAGTCGACAGTGACAGTGAGGTGACTACTATTGTGGTGATGGTAGAGGAAGCGAGTAGCGGCGACGGCGATATGGTGGTGTTGTGGGTGATACTGGAAAACAGTTGTGGTTATGAAGTTGGTGATGGTGATGTTGGTGTTATACCAGCAATACTGATAATAGTAACAATGATAATCTTAAGGGATTGTCCTAGGGATCAAGACTTGAGACTTAACGATTTACTTCTTTTAAGATTTTAAATTCAGATTCGAAACTTTTTATATGCTATTAACTATTTTAGGCAGGTCTATGCAAAATAAAGTCTTAACTTTAATTGAGTTCTTGTAGGTGGACGGTAGAATTGATCCCTAAATATTAGTAAGATGTACGTAAATTGACCTAAATATCTTTAGACAAAAAAAAAAGTGACAATGCTATTGGAAAAGATGATAGAAATGATGGTAGTGGCGACATCGATTTGTTGACGGTAATAATGGTGACGGAATGCTAGTAGTGACAACAACAATAGTAGTGACAACGACAACGGTAATAGTGATGTTGATTGTGGTGGTGATGGGGGTGGTCGTTATGATGGTGGTGATGAACTATATTAAAATAATAAATTATTTTAATTAAGTTTTTTTTTTAAAAAATATTTTTATTTATCAACTAGACATTGAAAACAAAAAAATAAAAAATAAATTACTTTACATAGTAAATTTGGAGATTGACAAGAACAAATCATGAAAAATTCGACTCAAAACAAGTGAAGAGAAAGAAATAAAAAAATTTCCTAGTAAGGTTCTTTTTTTTTAGAGTAAATTACATTTATACTCATTGTATTTAAAAATAATAATTTTAATACTTTTTATTTTAAAAAATATCACTATTCTCTTTTATATTATTCTTTTACATTATTATTTATGTAAGAATTTATTTCATCAGTCAAATTAACCTTTAGTTGACCAAACAAAAAAACTGTGATATAATCAAAAATTAATTTAAAATTACAATTTTGCCATTGTCTTCGTCAACTCCTCCTCCAAGAAATTGCACCTTCACCAAACTCAAACTCTGTTTCCAAGCTTACATTTGCACTAGAGGAAGAGACCTTGGAGAGATCGAAGAGGACCACAGGCGCCGATGGGGGGCGACGAAGGTTGGGGTTTTGGTGATGCGACGGAGCTGTGTGCGCGGTGGTGATAAGGGTTTGGGATGGAGGTGCGGTGAGGGTGCGGTAGTCGTGGCGCTGGTGTCGGAGCTCTCGTCGGCGGTGGTGGAGGCCCGATTTAGCTATATATATATATATATATATATATATATATATAGAGAGAGAGAGAGAGAGAGAGAGAGAGAGAGAGAGAGAGAGAGAGAGAGAGAGAGAGAGAGAGAGAGAGAAGAGCCGGAGGCGGTGAGCGGCGGCGAGTATCCGGCGGCGGAGGCGACGGCGAAGATGAAAGGCGGGGGCGGTGACGGCCACCGGAGGTCGCGACGGGGAGGGGGGCGTGCGCGCCTGCTTTTCGTTCCCTCTCTTTCTTTCTTTGTTTCTTCCTCATTTTGTTTGTTTGTTTGTTTGTTTTATTTTAAATGGGCTGAGTTGGCAGAGTTGTGTCATTAGTTGTGCTGTGCCTGTAGTGTCTGTCGTTAATGAACTTCAAATCCCCGTGCATCCAAGAATCCAAGTTGGGTTTGTTTGGTGTGGTGGTAAACAAATTATCTATATTTCGTTTTGTTATATTTTGTTTATTTTGTTTTATTTATATTTTTTAATAACTTTTGTTATCGTTTGATTTAATTATTATTTTTTTATTTTTTATTTTAAAAGATAAATAAAAATAAAAATAAAAATATAAAAAAGTTCATAAAAAATAAAATAATTCAAAATAAATCAAGAAGCAAAATTTTATATAATCTCTTAATTAAATTTTTTTATTTTTTAAATTTATCTGATGAGATTTTTTAAAAAAAATATCTATTAAAAATGAATAAAAATTTTAAGAAAAATCAAACAAATTAGCTCAAGTGGGCCCCTAATACAGCTATGAGTCGAGTTACCCGAAAGCTCTGCCAAAGTACAGCCTAAACGTCGGACGAGCTTCATTTAAGGACTTTCCCCTTTAAACATTCATCATCACTTTATTTTGCGTGGTTCGAAGGAAACTACGATAACGATCTAAATTGTTTCTTGTATTGTATGCCTCGCAAAGAAAATATTTATAAAAAAACTCAACTTAATTGTACATTAATAAATATATGAACAATTCACAATTTAAAATAAGATATTCAAATTTAAATTATTA
>JAOTRH010097938.1:0-16110 GCA_034768845.1 Heliamphora exappendiculata
CTGTTGTTCCTGCGGAACTTAAATTGCTGGAACTGGTTTTGCACATCACTCCGCCAGTTCCGCGAGTTTATTTTTCGGCGAGTGCGCCGGGGTCGCCGGCGACGGTGATGGCGCAGAAGGCGATTGGCGTCGAGACTGGTAGGGTGGCCGGCGGCGTGGCGTGCGACATCGAGGGAGGGGTTCGGTGGTCATTAGTCGGTGGTGGTGATGTGCTCCCCCTTCCTCCACATTGGGCTCTCTCAAGCTTGATTCGATCAATCACAATCTCCGCAAGAACAGAAAAATTGCTTTAATTCGGGATGATAATAATGGCAACGAAGATGATGATGAGGATGATGAAAAGAGAAGTGGCAGCGATGACAATTTCCTTGATAGAAAAAATAAGGAGTTCTCGATAGGGTTAATTGAGTCAAAAATGAAAATGAGTTCTTCCCAAATCCAAATATAGCACTTTCCAAATCCAAATATTTGAAACCTAAAAGATGCAGATTTTATGGACCAGATTTTAAATGGAATAAATTATAAAATGGAAATGATATATTTTAAATAGGGGTAAATTAGATGTTAAGAAATTACTTTAAATACTAAAGGATTAAAACTATTAAAAAAAATATTATAGGACTAAATTTCTTATGATACCCTAAAAAAGGACTAATCTTTAAATTTCTCTTGATATTATTAATACCATATTTTGTATTATCTTTCTTGCTTATTCAACGACTAACAATAATTTTTTAATTTTTATATTATTTTTTATTTTACTCTAATTAAATATAAACTAAATTTTTCTTTAGATCTATAATTTTTTTCATAATTTTCTAATATAAAAAAATATGTAAAATTCTCAATATTACTCATTCTCTCTGTTCGATCCAATCAATCTGGACTAAGAAACAAACCCCCCTCATGACTTGTTTGTTATGGGGACTAAGGATAGATTGAATGAGATTAGGAACACGAGCCCTGTAAAACATTATTGTCTGGTTGAGATTAATAATTTCATGTATAGATTCCTGAACCTAAGCTAATAATTTGATATATGTTGCATTATTCTTAGAATAATTAATATTAGGACCTTTTAGTATTATTAATACTAAGTTTTAGATAATTTTACCTATATGTTCAAGGGTTAACAATAGTTTTATAACTGTTGTTTTATTTGTTATTTGATTCTAATTAAATATGAATTAAAACTTTCACTACATTTATAATTTTTTAATATAAAAATATGTATAAGACCCCAATTATTTATCATTCCTATCTAATTCAATTAAATTCAAAATAACAAATTAGCCTTAACCTATGTTTGGACTAAAAAAGCTTGTAACTTTTTTTGAAGTATTTTTCGTCATTTATAAACTTTTTTTATACTTTGGTTTAAATTTTTCTATTTTTATGGTTCCTTGTGATAAGATGATTCTAAAAAGTATGTCAATTAGGCTAATTTTGAACAAAATTTATTAGAAATAAAAAAAAATAAGAAAAAAAAGACAAAAAAATTGCTATATTGGCTTCTTTTTGTCTTATATATATATGAATTTTTTTTATATTTTGATTAATTTTTTTTTATTTTTTCATGATAAAAATTTTAAAAGTATAATTATTTAAATTAATACTATAAAAAATTCACTAAAATAAAAAAAAATTCATAAAAAAAACTAGTCGATTCACAAGATTAAAAGGCTTATCATGACACCAACGTCTCACCAGCATGTTTTAAGAATGTTTTTTTAAGTTGGATTAATAATTAATTAAAGAAAAAAAAGGGAATTATACGTTATCATTTGACGCGACGGGCTTTGTTTGTTTTACGGCGACGTGCCAGGTTTTTTATCATCCTCATTTGAGATAAATATTTATGTAAAATGCTAATTACCTCTGAACAAGCGGTGAATTAAGACTAATTAATAATAAATATTTGTATAAAATATATTAATATTTATAAAAATAATAAATTTTATCTCTAAAAAATATTAATAGTGATTTTTTTTATCTTCATTAATTTATTGGTGGTGTTTAAAATTACTGAAACTAATAACTTATAGATGATACTTTATAGTAGAAGTTGTGAGTGCTTGATAAAAATAATATTTTGTACTCAAAATAGAAAAAATATAATTATTTCTTGTAACAAAAATTATGAGTGTTTAGAGTCAGTTATAACTTTTAGTTAAAATTAATAATAAAAAATTAAAAATTAAAAGTGCAAGTTTTGCTAAACACCCCCATTAATCACCATTTAATTGGAAGTGGTTAGTAAGTTTTATTTTTTTAATTTAATCTTATTAATAACATATTTAAAAAAAATTTATTATTTGATTTAATTATTATACATTTTGATATCTCACGTCTAGACGGGCTACAAAGAAAAAAAATTAATCAAAATATAAAAAAAATAAAAAAAGATAAGTCAATTATTATTTTTATCTTTGGTGAATTATATTTATTTTTTAATTAAAAATCTTTAATTCTGAGTTTCCCTCGTGATCCAAAAAGGTATAAAGATTTATCAACATTTAGAATATATATATATATATATAAGATAAAAATAAACAAAAAATTAAAATTTATCCCAAACGAGACCTTAATGTAACAAAAATCACACAGTAGCGTCTTAATATGGTGTGCTTAAGAATTTGTTTGAATATTTATAAAAATTGATCTAATTTTTTTTAAAAAATTAGTTTTTAAGTTGACTTGTTTAATTTTAAATAGAAGATTGATTTTCTTAAGAAGAAAGTTTGTTCCCGTCTCAATCAATTTAAATTTATTATCAAATAAAATGATATTCATACCCTTACCAAAAATAACACACTTCTCAAAAGGAAAAAAAAGTAAAGAGCTATTCTAGATGATGAATTGACCATTATTAAGGTTTTTAACCCAAATATGGTCACTGCCACGTCATTTTTAATCCAAATTAAAGAGTTATTTTCTTGTGAGCTTATGTTCCGAACCTATCACAAGATTTGTGTCCGAGCTTCCCTTAATATTTAATTATTTTGTGAGTTTAGCGTAAATTCACGATAACGATTCGAATCGTTTATCTTTTGTACTTATAAAAGAAATAATCAATATAAAAGTTTGGTTTAATTGAGCATCGTTACGTGCAATAGCAAATTTGATTTTGTTTACAAAATAAACGATTTTAGTTTAAAATAATCAAATTAAGTTTAAATATTCTTTCATTTTATAATATATTATATAATTTATTTTTTATATTCGATCAAATTAAATTTTTACGTAAATAATTTTATATGTGAGGCCTACGTTGAGAATGGTTGGTATAGATTCACTCAAATCTCAAAAAACTAAAGTTACGAGGGATGGCAAGTTGACCCAAGATTTGAGATTTAAAGATGCTAATTATTTTATTTGTTTTATTTGGTTGTGATATATATTAAAAACATGCATTAGCCAAAACCATTAGAAAGGATAATTTAAGCCCAGGAACTCATTCCTCATTTAGCTTCGGTAGTCTTTCTTTCATACCCTACCTTTTGCTTCGTCCCTTCTTTAGTAGACAGAACAATTTATATAATAGAGGAACTCAATTATTTTTAAAATGTAATAAATATATTTTTAAAATAAATGGTTAAGATTTATTAAAATTTAGATCAAATGGTTAAGAAGCAATCCTTTCTAAAATGTATTCTTTTTTCCATCAAGAGAAGCATTTAATTTTCTGCCTGGATATTATTTTCCATCTAAAATGATTTACTTTTTTAAATTGTATTCTCTCTCTCTCTCTCTCTCTCTCTCTCTCTCTCTCTCTCAGCGATACCCAGTAATTCCCAGCGATTTTCTTTTTAAAATATAAATTCACTCTCAGCGATTGTTATTTTTTTCCTCATCCACTCATAGTCCCTTTCTATTTTAATTGTATTGGAAGTACTTTTAGGTATGGGTGATAACTACTAAAAGTATTAAGATTCATATTGGTCAAGTAAGATATCAAGTGTTCCATCTGTTCGCTACAAGTACTTTATCTGATTACAAAGGTTAGTATGTGCATGGATAAGAGTTAAGTTAATCCGGTTCAGTTGCTTGGATGTTGGGGATCAGATCACCTCCCACTTATTGTCTGCTGTGACAGGGAGGAGAGATTTACTAATACGAGACAGCAGCACAGGATTTATAGGTTCGAACAGATATGGACCGGATCTGAGGAATTTGGAAAAGTCATAGAAGAAGCTTGGGAGAATTCAGCATTAATTGCACGGAGATACTGTCAACATTATGAAGAGAATCGCAAAAACTAGTCGGGCACTGGTTAAATGGAACAAGTATTCTTTCGGTCATGTCCAAGCTACCATCAAGCGATTAACAGATCGCTTGGGAAGATTGAAAGCCACAAAACCAACAGCTGAGTCTGAAGAAGAGGAGAGAGAAATGTAGGATTAATAGGTAAATTTAACAATTTGTTTTATAAATCAACTAATAGTACAGAAATATAAACAATAACAGATAATAAACAGTATGAGAACAAAAATTAAATTACTATAGAAAACTGATTGTAGAGAAAAGAAATTGTTTTATAAAACAGATAAGAAAACTGCGACAAAAATAAATAAATAAATAAAAATTAATCAGAAATGCTGAAACAGAACAGAACATAAATCAATATAAGGTATTAGAAGAATGCATACAGTAAATGTTGATCGAGGCTCATGTTTAACACGATCTCCTTAACATGAAATTACCCTCGCTACGGTACTTCGAGTTCACGATAAATACCTCCCAAGATACAACGATCGGCGAGAAAGAGAAGTAGCATAGCAATCTGTCACTCTAGCGAACCGAAACTGAGTTTAAAAACTCTCTTTGAACTCGGGAATGCTCACTATGAAGAACAGCAGAAGCACAGAGAGGGGGAAGGATTTCAGTATTCTCAGTGTCTCAAACCGGACGATTAACAGCCTTTTAAAAAGGATGTAAGGGTGACTGTTCGGCTTGACCAAATAGGTATGGAACCGGTTCGGCCTGGCTGTTGCACCGCTCAACAATCGCGAACTCATTTCGAACCGAACCCTCTAACGGTAACAGCAACGGTAACTTTAAAATTAAATAATTAATATTTAAATAAATAAATTTTTAGCAAAAAAATAAGGGTTGACCCGATCCGACCCGCGACCCGCGACCCACGGACCACAGACCACGGACCCAAGCCCGGCACAGGCGGGCGGCGGCGGTGTGTGCGCGCGTGTGATTCAATGGACCAAGTTGAACTTTATCTAAAACTCCTCTTCCAACAAAAGTTGGGATGACCCAAAGGGTCAACCCTTTATCTCCAACCTAGGCTTTATAAGCCACCATAAATTTTATCCCCAATCGATGTAGGACAAAACTATTCACCTTCAAGTTACCTTCATTTTTTTAACTTTCAAGGCTCACTTTTGGAGTCAATTTCTCATTCACCCATTACCGATTTTGAACGCCGTAAAAACCATGATAAACTATTCATGGATATGAGCATATTAAGATTTAGAATCATAAAAAAAGATTAAACCATTCTAAAGTTATTTAGCTTCAAAGTTAACTAAAATCATGTTCGAAATTGTTCAAAACTCACATTTTTCACTTATTTTTCCAACAATCCTCCACATGAATGGAATTTGATGGAAAAGAAATGCAACAAGATGCATACACAGAGAGAGTTCAATAAAAGAAAATTTCTGCATAGAATAGGTAGCTTTTGGCTTTGAACCTTCCATTGTGAGAAACTATCGGACTTACTAGCTAATTAGTGAATATGATGTCTTGAACTGTTCAGCCGTTTGTGTAACCCAAGAGAATAGGGTTTACACAGAATCATTCGAACATAGTTTGGTTCTCACGGTTGTGTTCATTTCGGCCCTAAACATGCCTAGTCATTCATGAGTGCTCTAGAGAATTTTGCCTTAATAATTCTCATAGAACCGGCCCAGTTCACACTCATATAGGTAATTCTTATTAAGAGTATCCTACCATACCCCACTTGAATATCCAAGGTATAAGAATCATTAAAAGCATAACTTATCCTTAAACACGCTGCAGACATCACTATTTCATTATAGAAATGGGTAGGAGTTAATCTCCCAAGTGATTCACCTAGAGTCACACATAATTCGATTGTCCCATTGAACCGAGATCTTGAAATCTCCAGTTAGCTAGGTTGGGTTTCCATTAAGGTGTCTCTTTAGTAATAGGCTTTAGTCCCATTCCCCTCGATGAATAATTCACTCGCTCTCTGGTCAAACCTTTGGTTAACGGATCCACGATATTATTTTTTGACCTTATGTATTCAATGGATATAATTTCACTTGAGAGCAGTTATTTAATGGTATTGTGTCTACGACGTATATGTCGTGACTTATCATTGTACAAATTACTCTGTGCCCTTCTAATTGCAGAATGACTATCACAATGAATGCAAATTTTGGACACAGGTTTAGGCCAAACTGGAATGTCTTCTAAGAAATGGCGTAGCCATTTTGCTTATTTCCCATTTTTATCTAAAGCTACGAACTCGTCTTCTATTATTGACCTAGCGATGCACGTCTGTTTGCAAGATTTTCAAGACACAGCTGCACCTTCGAGAGTGAAGACATATCCACTCGTGGATTTTGATTCTTTAGTATCAGATATTCAGTTGGCATCACAATAGCCTTTCAGAACAGTTGGATATCTTGTATAATGCAATCCGTAGTTACGGGTGTATCTTAGAAATCTAAGAACCCGAACTATCGCCTTCTAGTGATCTGTACTCAGGTTATTTGTGTATCTACTTAATTTATTCACTGCATACGCTATATCTGGTCGTATGCAATTCATTAAGTACATTAGACTCCCAATAATTTTATAATATTTCAATTGAGATATGCTTTCGCCTGTATTTTTTGATAGATGTAGATTTACATCTACCGGCGTCCTCGCAGGACGGTCATCATCCTTGGAGAATTTATCCAGCATTTTCTCAATGTAATGTGAATGAGATAAAGCATATCCTTCAGATATTTTAGAAATTTTCATTTCTAAAATAATATCTGCCACTCCCAAATCATTCATGTCAAACTATTTGTTCAACATTTTCCTAGTAGATTTGATTATTTGATTATCACTACCTATGATGAGCATGTCATCTACATAAAGACAGACGATGACATATCCTTTGTCTGTGCTTTTAACATAGACACACTTGTCACATTCGTTTGTCTTAAACCCATTTGACATCATAGTGTTGTCAAATTTCTCATACCATTGCTTTGGCGCTTGTTTTAAACCATAAAGAGATTTGATGAGCTTACAAACTTTGTTTTCTTATCCAGGAACAACAAACCCTTCCGGTTGCTCTACGTAAATCTCTTCATTCAATTCACCATTCAAGAATGCCGTCTTCACATCCATTTGATGTATATCTAGATTAAATAATGCAGCTATGAAAATTAGTATGCGTATAGACGTTATTCTTGTAACTGGTGAATATGTGTCAAAGTAATCAAGACCTTTCTTTTGTTTGTATCCTTTGACTACAAGTCTTGCTTTGTACTTATCAATAGATCAATTCGCCTTCGTCTTTCTCTTGAATATTCATTTATATCCAAGCGCTTTACAATCGGGTGGAAGATCCCGATTGTAAAGCACTGGACAACGCCTCATGTATGATTCTGAAGGATGGATTCAGAATCATACCAGTTTATACCAGTTCCCATGTATGATTCTGAAGGATGGATTCAATCTCACTGCTTACAGCCTTTTCTCATAAATGGATTTCAGCACTGGACAACGCCTCCTTATCAATTCGAGGCCAATTTTCTAACAAATAGGTTAGAAAATCTGGACCAAAATATTTGAATATTCTAGCCCGTTTGCTACGTCTAGTTCTGCATCCTCTTCTTTTTTGTTTTCGTCATGATCACTACTTTGAGCAGTATCATAAGTTCTGTTTATAGAACTTGTCTCTTGTCTAGATTTATAAGGAAATACATGTTCAAAGAACACTACATTCTTTGACTCAATAATAATATTAATATGCATATCTGAAATTTCAGATTTGTGAATCAGAAATCGATAAGCACTACTATTATTAGCATAACCGATGAACACATAGTCAACGGTTTTAGATTCCAATTTTGACCTCTTTGGTGTAGGTACTGCTACCTTTGCCAAATACCCCCCACACTCTTAAGAATTTGTAGGTACACATTCGACTTTTCCACAATTCATAAGGTGTCGTATTCGTTTTCTTGTGAGATATCTTATTAAGAATATAATTAGCTGAAAAAATAGTTTTCACTCACAAATTTTGAGATAGTCCAGAACTAATCAACATAGCATTCATCATATTCTTATATGTTCTATTCTTTCGTTCAGCAACACCATTTTGCTGTGGAGAATAGGGTGCAGTGGTTTGATGAATTATGTCATGCTTTGAACAGAATTCACCAAAAGACGATTCATATTCACCACCTTTACCGCTTCTTAGAGCTTTGATTTTCTTCCCAAGTTGATTTTCAATTTCATTCTTGTAGTGTATAAATATTTTTAAGGTTTTGTCCTTACTTCTAAGCAAATAGATGTAGCAGTATCTAGTGTTATCGTCAATAAAAATAATAAAATACTATTTATCACCTCTTGTTTGAATTGATTTAAAATCACAAATATCACTGTGGTTTAAATCTAAATGTTCTGTATTCCTTTCAATAGAATGGAAAGTAGCCTTAGTTAATTTTGCCTCTACACAAATCTCACATTTGTGATTCAGATCAATATCAAATTTAGGCAGGCAATTATTGTTAATTAATCTACACAGATAATTATAATTAACATGTTCTAATCTACTATGCCATAAAAAAGATTCAACAATATAAGCAGAAGAAGATTCATTCTTATTCATTGCAAGTTTTGGTACAACAACTATTACATTTAGCTTGAATAGACCGTCTGTCTGATACCTCTTTTCCACAAATATTCTATTTTTTGTGAGTATAAATTTATCAGACTCAAATACTAGCTTAAACCCATTCTTACTCAACAAAGACCCAAAAACTAAATTCTTGTGAATGTCTGGCACATGCAGCACGTTGTTAAGCGTGAGTTCCTTTCTCGAAGTCATCTTCAAAATCACATTTCCCCAACCTTCCACCTTGGAGGTAAAAGAATTTTCCATATACAGCTGTTCTCCATCTGTCGTCTGATAAGTGGCGAATATCCGTCTATCTGAACAAATGTGGCGAGTAGCTCTAGTGTCCACCCACCATTCTCTGGGATTCCCAACAAGGTTTGTTTCAGACACAACGGCGAAAAAACTGATGTCATCCACCCCAGTAGAAAGGTTATCTACTTCGGTCACGTTGGCTTCGGCATTCTTCTTGTGCTTGCTGCGAGAGTCCTTTGCTCGATGCCCGGGCTTATCACCGATGTAACATTTTTCCTAGAATTTGAGTCTCTTGGAGTTCCCACCTCTTCACCAATATGCTTTCTCTTCTTGTTGTTAACCTTGGGCACTTGTTCCACAACATTCACCTTGGACTCCATCCCGGTCTTCCCCTCAGACTTGCGGTTGTCTTCCTCGATTCTCAATCGGATAATTAGCTCCTCCAATTTCACCTTTTTGCGCTTATGCTTTAAGTAATTCTTGAAATCTTTCTAGTCTTGCAATAATTTCTCAATAATAGCAAAAACCTGAAAAGATTCACTCAGAAATATACATCCTGCATGAATGTCATGCAAGATAAGTTGGAGATCCTAAACTTGTCCAACAATAGGCTTTGAATCCACCATCTTATAATTCAGAAATTTACCAACAACGAATTTCTTCGCACCAGCATCCTCTGTCTTATATTTGCGATCCAAAGTTTCTCACAGTTCCTTCGCCGTCTTGACTGGACTATACACGTTGTACAGCGTGTTGTCCAATTCATTGAGGATATAATTCCAGCACAGGAAGTCAGCATGTTTCCATGCATCCACAGCAGCAACTGCTTATCGGTCAGTTTCACATTCAGTTAATGTCGGAGCATCCTCACGTAGGAATCTAGCAAGATTGAGTGTAGTCAAATAGAACAACATTTTCTGTTGCCATCTTTTAAATTCAGTTCTATTGATGTTTTTTGACTTTTTTTCCTGATTCACCGGAACTGTCGTAGTGACGGCCGGTATTACTGAAGGTACAACCGGGACAGGGGTAGGAATAACAGTAGATGTAGTAACAGCAGATAATTCAACATTTTCAGTTGCCATATTCAAAATACTGTTATTATAAAACAACACAAATAGAGAAATTTTAGTAACTAATCAATCTGTACTACTGAATATAAAAACATATTAAAAGAATATGCAACCGGAATTTAATATATAGATTTTGTCTTAAGATTGTAGGATTAATAGGTAAATTTAACAATCTATTTTATAAAGCAACTAATTGTACAGAAATGTAAACAATAACAGATAATAAACAGTATGAGAACAGAAATTAAATTACTATAGAAAACTGATTGTACAAAAAAGAAACTGTTTTATAAAACAGATAAGAAAACTGTGACAAAAAAAATAAATAAATAAAAATTAATCAGAAATGCTGAAACAGAACAGAACAGAAATTAGGAATACTGATTAAGAAGAATGTAGACAATAAATATTGATCCAGGCTCGTGTTTGACACGATCTCCTTAAGACGAAATTGCCCTCGTTACGATGCTTCGAGCTCATGGCAAACGCCTCTCATGATACAACGATCGGCGAGGAACAGAAGCAGCACAGCAATCTGTCACTCCAGCGAATCGAAACTGAGTTTGAAAACTCTCTCTTTGAACTCGGGAATGCATACTATGAAGAACAGCAGAAGCACAGAGAGGAGGAAGGATTTCAGTATTTTTAGTGTCTCAAACCGGGCGATTAACAGCATTTTAAAAAGGCTGTAAGGGTGACTGTTCGGCTTGACCGAGCAGGCATGGAACCGGTTCGGCCTGGCGGTTGGACCGCCCAACAGGCGCGAACCCATTCCGAACCAACTGAACGATTCAGATTCCAACAGCTCCGAACTGAACTCTCTAATGGTTTGATAAAAGTAACGGCAACGGTAACTTTAAATTTAAATAATTAATATTTAAATTTTAAATTTTAAATAAATAAAATTTCAGCAAAAAGATAAGGGTTGATCCGACCCGACCAGCGACCCACGGAGCACGGACCCGAGTTCGAGCCCGAGCCCGGCCCAGCCCGGCTCGGCGGTGGTGGCAGCAGTGCGCACGCGCGTGGTTTAATGGACCAAGTTGAACTTCGTCCATAACTTCTCCCCCAACAAAAGTTGGGATGATCTAAAGGGCCAACCATTTATCTCCAACCTAGGCTTTATAAGCCACTATAAACTTTTATCCTTAATCGATATGGGACAAAGCTATTCACCTTCAAGTTACCTTTATTTTTTCAACTTCTAAGGCTCACTTTTGGAGTCAATTTCTCATTCACGCATTATCGGTTTTGAACGCCGTAAAAACCATGATAAACTACTCATGGAAATAAATATATTAGGATTTGAAATCATCAAAAAAGATTAAACTAATTCAAAGTTATTTAGCTTTAAAGTTAGCTAAAATCATGTTCAAAATTGTTCAAAACCCACATTTTCACTTATTTTTTCAACAAGAAACGTCACAACAATTATCTGAATTTTTGGACATGAAAGAAATACTCTGAAGCGAAGGAGCCGGGCAGAATGGATGCAACTGGAGACGGGTAGAATGGATGCAACTAGAGATAGAAACATCAAATTTTTCCATGCAAAAGCGACAATAAGACAACGGAGGAACAAAATTACCGAATTGGAGGATGAATACGGGAAATGGACAACTTCATAGTTAGAACTAGAGGGTATTTTTGTCTCCTATTTTAAGAATCTCTTTACAGCATCTAACCCTAGGTGGAGCGAGCAGTGGAATGGGGGTTTTCAACATTATGTGCTAGATGGTCTGAACGAACAGTTAATGAGGCCCTTTGAGGAACAAGAAATCAAAAAGAGCTTGGCACAAATGCACCCAACAAAAGCCCCTAGACCGGACGGTAAACCTGCCCTCTTTTACCAACAATTTTGGCCTATTGTGGGGAGCGACAAAATATCTGCAATGTTGAGGATATTGAATGGCGACCAGATGTTATCGACGATAAGTGAGACCCTCATAATGCTTATACCGAAGGTGAAATGTCCGCCTAGGCCAATGGAGTTTCGGCCCATATCCTTGTGTAATGTGATTTATAAGCTCATTTCCAAGATAATTGCCAACATACTGCAAAATGTCCTCCCTCACATCACCTTCGAACATCAATGTGCTTTTATCCCTAGTAGGTTGATTTCTGATAATATCCTGGTTGCTTTTGAATTGTTCCATCACCTCAAAAACAAAAGGGCCGAAAAGATAGGTCAATTAGCCTTGAAGCTAGATATGAGTAGGGCATATGACGGAGTGAAATGGGATTTCATTAAAGAAGTGGTGAGAAGAATGGGATCTATAGAGGGATGGATAAACCTAGTTATGAATTGTGTCAGAACAGTAAACTATACGATCATGATTAATGAGAAGCCCTCACTGAGGTTCAGTCCTTCCCGTGGGCTCAAACAGGGTCATCCACTCTCGCCTTACCTGTTCTTAATATGTGTAGAGGGTTTATCTAGTCTTTTAAAGAAAGCAGAGGGGGAGGGATTGTTTCCTGGCATCAGACTAAAGAAGGATTATTCAAGCATCTCTCACCCACTGTTTGCAGATGATAGCTTGGCCTTCTGCAACGCCGACACGCGTGAAGCCACATCTATAAAGCAGATCATTAAAACCTATGAGGAAGCTTCATGGAAGAAAATCAACTATGATAAGTCAGCTATCTTCTTTAGCAGGAACACCTCGGCTAGAACAATCTTCGATGTTAAGGATATTTTGGGAATCTTACTTGTGGATAAGCATGGAAAATATCTGTTGAAGGTAAACTGCTAAGATAATTGATTTTATATATAATTTTTTAAAAATAAAAACTAGACAAGCAATTGCTGAAACAAGCTCCAGATTAAAACTTTTAATGTCGAACGATCAAAATAAAACTCGCACCACCACAGTTAATTTAGATGAACACCTTTTTAGTCGATTCTCCAACTACGAACTTTGATTCCCGAGTTGAAGCTCTGGTCAGACCTTCTACTGTATTCCTTGATCCGATCTTCGAACGTAGTGTGGGTTACGATCATTCGAGAACTGGTACCGGCAGAACCTGGTCAACCTTATTCTTGAAAGATGAGTTATGAATATGATTCAGCCTATCCGCATATTTATAGAGTTACAGCTGATATCTGTGGAGTTATTATAATAAAAACTTCTAGTGTAACCTAGATACTCATCCAATGGTTTTCACAATTAAGCAAACCTCTCAGTGATATATGTAATTATAAAAACCTTGCAGCGATTTTTATAATTTTCATAAAATACTGAATTACAGTTCACACTACCAAAGAACTATAACTACACTCTAAGCTATTAAGTGCTTAACTTATCTTCCCACATTAAGATTTTTGATACCTGTCAATTAAATTTAATTACTGATAATTTAATTTAATTATCATATTTAAATTCTTTAAACCATTTCGCTTAACTTATTTGACCGCCGGATAATCAAATTGACTTGCAGGGTTTAGCCCGGTCAAAACTTATAAGCTTCCTTCAGAGGGTATCGTCAATCCCGATCTATCGAGATTTGAATTCCGTCAATAATTTAATATTCACCATATAATTAATGCCGCTATGCAACTCACCGAGAATATAGACCCATATAAGTTCACATTTTCTTATGAATCAAAATAACGAATTTTAAATATACGTAAATAATAATTATTTTAGGATTAAAAATATAAGTACTCTCATAATAACACTGAGGTGTAAATTAATTTATATAGTTAGTATAAAATTAATTACCCCAATGTGTCCCGTTTAATACAAACAAAAAGTGTACTAGCACAAACAGTTAGAACAATAGACGATATTATTATCTGTTTTCCGTAATCAAGACTGGCCAACTAAAATCCTGTGTTACAATCGTACCGATGGTATGCTTATTTTCATCTAAATTGTGAACAAATACTTATATTCTGTAAGAATCTATAATCTAGTTTTCTGTGTGCAAGCCGTACTCTACACACCGATTAAATACTGTACCGAATAAACTACACTCATGCATAATATTAAAAAAATAATATTGCATACATTGTTCATTAAAATTTTTATAAAATAAAAAATTAATTTTATTTAAATAAAATTAAATATTAAAATTAAAATAAAATTCATAATTTTTAATATACAACCCTAACAATATCTTGAAATGCCATCAGTTGTGGGTCGCTTTAAAAAAGAGATTTCCAGGAACGTTAAAATCAGGTTGGCGAATACAGTGCAAGAATGCTAGGAAAGACTTTTGTCACAGGCCGGGAGAGAAGTAATAATAAAGGCAATAGCTCAAGATATCCCAACTTACGTGATGTCGGTCTTCAGGCTCCCTCAAGACCTATGTGAAGAGATCTCAAGAATCATAGCCAAATTTTAGAGGGGAGGATCCATGCAAGCAAAGAAAATTTACTGGAAGAAATGAAAATTTATATATACAAGCAAATAAAAAAGAGGCATGGGCTTTAGAAATCCTAAGGAGTTTAACCTAACTGTGCTTGCTAAACAAGGCTAGAGAATCCTTAATAATCCATCATCACTTGTAAGTAGATTTCTCGAAGTAAAATATTTTGCTAACTCATCCTTCATGGAAGTTAAGGTCAGAAGTAATGCATCCTTCACATGGAAGAGCATCACAGATGGACGAAGAGAGAGAGAGAGAGAGAGAGTAAAAGAAAAAAGAGAGAATTGTATAACTTTCAGTATATGTATTCGCATTTAATAATATTTTTATTTATAGAAACATTCGTAAAAATCTATAAAACAAAATCTATATTAAATATGAAATTTTTAAAAATATAAAATTAAAATTTTTTATTTTCACAATAAAATAATAATTTTCTCATATTGTTCTAGTTATTATGTAATAAAATATTATGTTCTTATTGTTAGTGGTTTATGAACATATAAGTTCTCATTGATATATACTAGAACATTATATAATTATTCTTATGTTTTCATTTGAATATTGTGACACATTATATTTTTTATTAACATAAAAAATGATCCAGTCGATATGTATGAATACACTATGTTTTCATAATATTTTGATTATTATATAATTAAATATTATAGTCTCACGGTGTTTTTATTGTTATGTTATGAGATATATTATTATTCTTATGTTCGCATTATGATATCAACCTAAATTCTGTATTTGTCATCACCACATAAGTTATCGGGCCGCATTACGATAGTCTCACTATGTTTCAAAATGAGAATTGAGAACAAAAATTTATTACCTAATAAGTGTATTAGGTTATGAGAACTGAGAAATAAAATGTTAGTTCTAAGCAATACAAGTGGGGGGCGAATTGAGTTTTTTAAAGAGATAAATAGTTTAAAAAAATTTTCAAAAATCTTTTAATATTGCTATAAAGCAAGATATGCAATTATATAATCAAAGCAAATATTAAAAGATGAGGAATAGAAAAATAAAGCCAGACACCAACGATTTATCGTGGTTTGGCTTTATCATAACCTACGTCAACTCCTCAAGATCTCCCTTGCGTATTTCCACTATTCAGAATACTTCTGGACGTATTCAAAGCCTTTACAAGCCTCAAGATTCTACTTGAGCTATCTGAATGTTTACTGGCACATTTACAAGCCTGTTACAGCTTCAAGAATATCCTATGAAAACAAGCTCATGTTTTCTTCTAATCTCTCTTGAACTCTTCTTTGTTGAGTTTCACTCACTCACTCAAAGGTTAACAGGGTGACTCACCCTTAATTACAATAAAATGAGATGTAATGAATGAAGAACACTCACTCTCTTTACAAGATTGATTTACAATAAATAAAATGGTAAAGAGAAATGAGGAACAAGAACAGGAGTTGCAGCAATAAATAAGAGCTTGATGATTTCTGATATGAATTTGAGCAATAGAACAGTAAATGCAAGTCTTCTTTTTTCTTAAATGCTGAGAAGTAA
>JAOTRH010097949.1:0-16109 GCA_034768845.1 Heliamphora exappendiculata
TCTATTATGTTACTTGGGAATTACTCAACTTAATATATATATATATATATATATATATATATTTGATGTAAAATTTTTAATTTAGAAAAATTTAAAAATTTAGTTATAAACTTTTAATGTATTTTCATAAATTATCATACTGTTAAAATTTTCACTAGCATTTTTTATTTATTTATTATTTTCTTGTCGCGATTTAGTAATTACTGACATTTTTAATAACTGTAAAGATTTAAGTGCTGAAAATTCTCAAAAAATCCAAGATTGCCAGTTAATGTTAATTTATAATTATCGATATTTTGTGAATTTTAATTTTAAATTCTAATTTGAATTTTATTTCTAAGTATTTGTTAGATATGTAAGGAGTGACACGTGTCTTATTTTTAGTAATTGTTATGGTACGGGTTATTATAGGTGGTCTCTATGTTTAGGCGTAGAGAGTATTTGGAATCGAATACCATGGTGGATTGGTTTCATATGATGCGTTTGTCATTGGACAGTTTGTGCTCAGCGAGAGTTATGTTTCGAGGTTTGACAGTGTGAGTTGGATCTTGATCCGGTGTTTATGGATGTCTCATGAATGACAGTTGTGTCAATGGGACTTGCACGTGTGGGCAGTTTGTGTGGAGATCGAATCATCAAGTCGTGTTTACCTTGTGTGACGGCAGGTTGGAAATTTCAGCTGCTCGAGCATTTATGCTGCTGTACAGTGTTATTAGGTTTGCATATGAGATTGTTGATGGTTGTGGCACAGTGGTTGTTTGACTTTCGGTGTTGATTTCGGAGACGAAATTCCTTTAAGAGGGGGAGAGTTGTGAGACCCTGACCCATGTTAGTTTGGGAATGTTTAAGTGTTAATGGAATTCGAGTTATCTCATAACCTTAGTGATGCCTCTGGTACATCTTTTACGCTTGTTCGGGTTCGAAAGAGGATTGTTTGGCTTGGTTTAAAGCTAAAAAAGCAGTTTGATGCTAAAAAACACACTGCTTAGCAGTTCGGTCGACTGGAGGGCTTGGTTCAGTCGACTGGATCGAGAATCTTGAGTTTAGTCGACTGGACAGTGAAGAATTTTCGTGTTTATAAATATCAGGGGCCTAAGATATTTTGGAAATTCATTACTTCTAAGCTAAGTTTCAATTTTCTCTACATTCTCTCTAGATGTTGATGGGATCGGGGCTCGATTTTCAATAAACTGATAGCGGATCCTTGATGTTGGTGCCGGGGGCTTCACGTTCATCTGGACAGAATTTTGTTTCGTCGAGGTTTGATTTTTGAGGCATCGAACTTTGGCTCACCGAGGTAGGATTCTAGACCCTACTATTGTATAAGGGTGATATATGTGATTATATATGTTTTCACCGGGTAGAAAATACATAAAATGTGATTTTCTTGTGTAAATTTTGATTTGTGGGTAAAAGTGGGTTTTTACGCCTTGTCTTGGTTGTATACATGTTTCGGGTACGTGGTATTCTTAGTTTTCAAAAGGAGATTTAAAAATGAGGTGTTTGTGAAAATGGTAAAAAACGTCTTTTTGGAGATTTGGAGTTAACCCGCGGGGTTGAGTCTCACATTTTAAATGTTTTGTTGAAAATGGTTTAGATCTCCATTTTGATGGATTTGATCTCTTTTATACATGTGTTGTATAAGCTATTTTGTGGATTTTCGTAGTTGAGCAACGGTTGGATTTTAAATATTTTCCACATATGTACCGTGACAGTGAGTTTGGTTGAGTTGGGCTTCCATTGCTCCTCGTAGTTGGCTTGTGTTCCGAGTGAGAAAATAACGTTTTGATCCTGGTTGTGTGATCTGGGTGAACAAAATCAAGTTTTTGATTTCTGCTTTCTCTTAACTATGGCATGATATCTGCTAGGATCATATGCATAGTTTGAAGGATGGAAAAATATGGAGTTTTATGAGATAAAACCTTTTTGAGACTCGCGTTAGTTTGATCGAAAACTTGTGATTTTGGAAGAAAAATCTTTTTAGCTTATGTGGTTGAGCCCGTATGCTAATGATTGCATAGCTTGCTTTACAGTTTTATAGTCTGTTTCTATTGGGCTTCGGCTCATGGTGTGGGATTTTATTGTAAAACCTTTTTCAGATAGACGTGGTCCTGTAGAGTGACCTTGTGGTGCCCGGAGGTTGCTGTTGACGAGACCCTGTTATTTGGTCTTTGTTAGGTCGTTTTTACCTTTCTGTACATGTTCCATGTTGGATATAACATGTTGTAATTTGTATATAGTTCTTATGGATGTATGCATGTTTTAAATGCTTTCGAGAGAACCAAGAGTTGGTTACTATTTTTTTTTCGTAGTTTTTTACTATGCTTTTTGTTGCTGGGATCAACGGTTTACAAATGAGATTTTCAAATGATTTCTTCTTCATTTAAACTCTTGTACACAAGGGAGATTTTAGAACAGCTTCCACATCTTTTTAAAGGACTTTCTTGCTCAAAAAGTATATTTTCTTTTCAAAAAGGCTTGGCTTGTGGGATCGTCACCGTAGTCTCTTGGCTACTCTTTCAAATTAAATATACCCTCGTTAGTACGTTTTACAATGGTTTTAGCCTTGTTTTGGCTTTCTGGTTTTAAATCCCTTTTTGTGTTGGGATGGTGTAGTGATGTTCGCAGGATCTTCGCATGACCCAGAGTTTGGAGCGAGACATGCATAGATGATAAAATTAAAAAGAATTGACCTGTCTGGCCTTATGAAGGATAGTAGACGTCCTCCCATCGAGGCATGCTATTCTCAGGTTAGTAGGCTCCTGACGAATTAATTTTAAATTGGTAGAGGGAACTAAATTAAAATGAATTCAATGTTTTGCTCATCATAATTAATGATTTTTTTTACTTATGTGATTCTCAGGATTAAAATGGCTTTCAATCCACTCACTTTAATACTCAAAGAAAATAAACTTACGAGACCAAATTTTGTTGACTGAAAAAGTAACTTGAATATAGTTTTAACTACCAATGGTATTACTTAAATACTAGAAAATGTGTTTGTTTATCAAAAAGGTTTTTTCTCGGGGCCAAAAGGCATAAAGAAGAAAAATGTTTAGAAACAGGGAGACACGGTTTCTAGGGTAGGTAGTGGGCCACATGTTGGTGTTAAAAAAGCCGAAAGGTAGATGTTTTCACTGCAATTAGACACGAAACTAGAAAAATCTATGTTCAATATTTCTCAAAAGGCAGAATAAATAGGGTAATTTTTGTTCACTGGTTGTGGAAACATGTTTAGCAGTGTTATCTACTAGTACCTGATGTGTAGATACGGGAGCCACTAATCATATATGCAATTCTTTGCAGGGGTTCTAGAAAACTCAACAATTTAGTGATGGAGAGATTTACCTGCATATGTGCAATAATACAAAGATAATAGCAGTTGCAGTAGGAGATGTCACTCTTAATTTTGGTAGAGATCGGGTTCTAATATTGAGAGATTGTCTTTATGTACCTGCCATTAGAAGGAGCTTAGTTTTCATTTCTGGATTGGTTAAAGACGGATATTTAGTTTATTTTAATAACTATGTGGTTATTAAGGATAATAAACGGGTTATCTGTTCTGGTATATTGGTATATGATCTTTATATTTTTACTCTAATCTTTCTTACACTTTTTTTGGTAATACATCTTTCCTACACTGCAACTAACTGAAATGAATAACACATCTATATTACCATATAAGAGAAAGTTTCATTCTTTAATGAACAAAACGTTTCTTTGGCACTAACGCTTGGGTCTTATAAATCTAAAAAGGATGGACAGACTGGTAGTCGATGGACCTTTGAGTTCATTAGAAGTGGAGGCACTTCCAGTTTATGGATCTTCCTTAGAACGTAAAATAACCAAGAAGCCCTTTTCGGCCAAAGGCTATAGAGCTAAAGAACTGTTAGAACTGGTTCATTCTGATGTGTGTGGTCCTATGACAATTCGGGCTAGAGGTGACTTTGAGTACTTTGTCAATTTCATTGATAACTACTCAAGGTATGGATACATTCACTTGATGCACCGTAAGTCTGAATGATTTGAGAAATTTAAAGAATTCAAAGCGGAGGCTGGAAAATGTCTGGGTAAAAGTATCAAATCACTACGATCCGACCGTGGTGGAGAATACCTCTTTGGAGAGTTTAAGAACTACTTGTCATAAGAAGGGATTAAATCCCAGTTGACTGCACTTGCTACTCTGCAGCAGAATGGTGTAGCAGAAAGAAGAAATATGACTTTTATAGAAATGGTAAGGTCCATGATGAGTTATCCAGGTTTACCCGATTCATTTTAGGGACTCATTTTAGAGACATCGACTTACATTCTGAACTTAGTACCTTCTAAGTCAGTACCTTCTACTCTCACAGAATTGTGGACCGGGCATAAGCCTAGTTTGAAACACATTCAAATTTAGGGATGTCCAACATATGTGCTAAAAGGGAACGCGGGTAAGTTGGGACTGAGGACAAAAGTTTATTTCTTTGTAGGGTATCTCAAGGGAATGAAGGGTGGTGTATTTTATAATCCTAAAGATCAAAAGGTCATTGCTAGCACCAATGCTCGATTCTTAGAAGAGAATTATATTACGGACCACAGGCCCAATAGAAAAATTAGTCTAGAAGAGCTGAGAGAAAATATAATAGAACGAAAGAACAAGTCACTGATATTCCATTATCTCATTATAGTGGGAGGGTTATTGGGACAGGTACAAATCAAGAACAGAATGCTGATGCACATGGTTCAGATTCTGCACAGCGTGTTACTGCTAGCACACAGACATAGGTAGTGCCTCGTCATAGTGGAAAGATTGTTCATCACCATGATCGGTATATGTTCTCGGGAGAGTCTTTTGATAGGATCCTGACAAAGTTGGATACCAAACCCTGTAACTACAATGAAGCACTTCAGAGATGGAATCTTTGTATTCCAATCAGGTCTGAAAACCTATAGAACCACCTGAAGGGAGAAAATCCATTAGATGTAGGTTGATCTACAAGAGGAAGAGAGGAGCAGGCGTGAAGGTTGAAACCTTCAAAGTTAGGCTTGTTGCTAAAGGGTTCAGTCAGAAAGAAGGGATCGATTATAAGGAAACCTTTTCGTCAGCAACCATGCTTAAATCTATCCAGATTCTTTTATTTATTGCTGCTCATTTTGATTACGAAATCTAGCAAATAGAAGTTAAGACAACTTTTCTTAACAAAAGTCTTGATGAGTGTATCTATATGATATAACCAGATAGATTCATTGCAAAGGGCTAAAAATACATGTTGTGTAAGCTTAAGAGATCCATTCATGGACTTAAGCAGGTATTGAGGTCTTGGAACACTAGGTTTGATCAAGCCATTAGGTCTTATGATTTCGATCAAAATCCAGATGAGTCATGTGTGTACAAGAAGTGTGACAGAATCATAGTGATCTTCCTAGTACTTTATGTCGACGATATCTTGCTCATCGAAAACGATGTGAGGGCATTATTTACGGTTAAAGTATGATTATCTGGGTAGTATAATATGAAGGACTTGGGAGAAGCCGGTCACATCCTTTGGATCAAGCTTGTGCGAGATCGAAAACAAAAGATATTGGGTTTATCACAAGCAAAGTATATTGATGATATCCTTACTCGTTTTAGCATGCAGGATTCTAAGAAAGAATTTCTCCTTTTCAGGTATGGAATCACTCTATTCAAGGATCAGTGTCCTAAGATACCTAATGAGATAGAGAAGATGAAGGTGGTTCCTTATGCCTCGGCAGTCAGAAACCTCATGCATGTTATGCTTTGCACTAAACCCGACATCTTCTTTTCCATTGGCATGGTTAGCAGATATTAGTCTAACCTGAGGTAGGAGCATTAGACTACGATAAAGAATATAATCAAGTATTTGAAAAGGACTAAGGATTATATGTTAGTTTACCAGGCAGACAGTCTAGTACCTTTGGGATACACAGACTTAGGTTTTCAGTTTGACAGGAATTCCCATAAGTCTACCTCAGGATATGTGCTTATCTTAGAAGGTGGAGCTATAAGTTTGAGGAGTCTGAAACCGTCTTGTATTGCAGATTTAACCATGGAGGCCGAGTATGTGGCAGCTTCTAAAGCAGCCAAGGAGGCCGTTTGGCTCAGGAACTTCCTATTGGATCTAGAGGTGGTACGTTCAGTTTAGTCGGCTATTACACTTTATCGTGACAATAGCGGAGCGGTTGCAAACTCGAAAGAGTTAAGGGTCCATAAGAAAGGCAAGTGCATTGAGCGTAAGTATCACCCGATACGAGAAATTATACAGAGAGGTGATATTGTTGTGATCAAGATTGCATCAGGAGATAACCTTGTAGATCCTTTTACAAAGAGCTTACCGGCTAAGACTTTTGATAGTCATGTAGAGGGCATGGGGGTTAGATATATTGCAGCATTTAAGTATAAGTGAAAAATTATTAGGGTTGGTATATTAAAAATCATACTTTTAGAATTTAATTTAATTTTAATAAAATTACTTTTCTATTTTATGAGAATCTTTATGAGTAATGTATGTGTATCATTTCTTCAATGTTATGCATAGATATCTGATATTATATATAGTATTTAATCTGGTGTGTAGAGTACAACTTACACACAGAAGATCAGATTTTAGGTTCTTGCGGAATATAAATTTTATGCTCACAGTTTATATAGAAATGGATATACCATCGGTACGATTGTAACACATAGTTTTAGTAGGCCTGTCTTGATTACGGGAAACCGATAATAGCGTCGTCTATTGTTTCGACTCTCTGTGCTACTACACTTTGTGTGAATTGAACGGGACATTTGGGGTAATTAATTTTATACTAACTATATATATTAATTCACACCCCAATGTTATTATGAATAGTGTTTATCCTCTTAATTCTGAAATAATTATTAATTTGCATATATTTAATAGTCATTATTTTGATTCATTAGAGGGTGCAATCTAATATGGGTCTATATTACCGGTGAGTTGGATAGCAATATTATATATAAAAAATATTAAGTATTGATGAAATTCACGTCCCGAAAGATCGGGATTGCCGATACCTCCTTAAGAAAACTTATAAGTTTTGACCGAGCCAAACCCTACAAGTGGATTTGATTACCCGACAGTCAAATTAGATAAGCAGAAGGACTTAAGGAATATGAAGATGCTGATTAAAATAAATTATCAGTAATTAAATTTAATTAGAGGGTAACAAAAATCTTAACGTCGGGAGAAATGGTAAGTATTTAATAACAGGAGCTCAATGCTATATGATCTTGAGATTATGGGTTAGAGTGTAATTATAGTTCTTTAGTGGTGTGAACTGTAATTCAGTGTTTTATGAAAATTATAGAAGCCGCTGCTAGTTTTTCATAATTGTAGATACCTCTATGAGGTTTTCTTAATTGCGAAAACTACTGATACATGTTTGTGTTCCACTGGAAGTTTTACTCATAATTACTTCGCAGGTCCTGCTGTAACCCTATAAATATGTGGGTAGGTTGAACCAGTTTCAGAACTTATCTTCTAAGACTAAAGTTGTCCAGGTTCTGCCGGTACGAGTTCTCAAAGGATTACAGCCCACACTATATCTGGAAATCGCATGGGAATATAGTAGAAGACCTAACTGAAGCTTTAACTCCGATTCAAATCGTAGTTGAAGATTCGATCGGTAAAAATGTATTCTTCTAAATTAACTTCAGATACACGGGTTTTATTTTCATCATTCGTTATCAAAAGTTTTTATCTGGAGCTCGTTTTGGCATTTGCCCGTCCAGTTAATTTTTTTCAGATAATCGTTTGCGAAAACAAAGATCTTTGTAGTTTTTCCCCGAACACTCAATTACTTCATCGAACTTCAAATCAAACAAACTCTTGATGGAATCTACATCAATCAATCAAGTACATAAGAGATTCATTGAAAAGGTTTGATGTGCAAAAAGCAAAACCTATGGGAACTCCAATGTGCTCTACAACAAAGCTTGGCAATGATGAAAATCGTAAAGCAGCAGAGGAAAAGCGATATAGAGGTATAATCGGATCCCTACTTTACCTAACTGCTAGTAGACCTGACATCATATTTAGTGTATGCTGTGTGCTAGATTTGAAGCTATTCCTAAATAATCGCATGTGACCGCCGTTAAGAGCATCTTTAGATACCTTGTAGGTACACAAAATCTAAGATTATTCTATCATAGAGAAATAGCCTTTGAGTTATTTGGTTATTCTAATGCAGACTTTACCGGTCGTAAAATTGATAGGAAGAGTACAAGTAAAACATGTCAATTCCTAGGACACTCATTAATATCATGGTTTAGCAAGAAACAGAACTTTGTAGCCTTATCTACAGCTGAGGCTGAGTACATTGTAGTTGGTAGCTGTTGTGCACAAGATCTTTGGATGAAACAACAACTAGAAGACTATGGTATTTATTTAAATCATATTCCCATTAAATGTGATAACACTAGTGCCATAAACATATCCAAGAATGCTATACAACACTCTAGAACAAAGCATATTGAGATAAGATATCATTTCATTAGAGATCATGTACAAAAGGGTAACATTGAACTTGAATTTGTAGGCACGGACTACTAACTTGCTGATATATTCACTAAACCTTTAAATGAAGAAAGATTATGCTATATCATAAAAGAACTTGGTATGCTATGTGCTCTAAATCGATGATTTTATGCCATACTAACCATGCCTATTAAATATATTTCAAATGTTTTTCATGCTTTAAAATGATGTGTGAAAAGTGTCGACTCATATTGAAAAGGGTCGACACATGTGTAGCAACCCAGTATTTCTATTGCTAATGTTAATCTCGGAGGATTAAAGATACGTGAATTTTTTTTTGTGAATAGTAAAGAATTTTAATAAGAGTATTCAAAATTTTATTTAAATTAAGTGGAATTTTTTTTTACAATTGATAAAAGACATAATATCTATATATAATAATAATAGAATTATCTGGAAAGTTTGAGAAAAAAAAGAAAGACAAAGATAATGTCTTATATATGTATATATGTGTTTTAACTCAAAAACAAAAAAGGGGGAAGAAGGATGTTGCATCTCAGCTGAAGCTGAGATGCTTCGGGAAAAGGAAGAAAGAGAGAGAGATCGAGAGGAATCGAGAGAGAGATCGAGAAAAAGAGGGAGAGAGAGAGAGAGAGAGAGACATATAAGAAAGACCCAAAGGTTCCCCTTCCCCGACGCCTTATCTGTTTTATCTTTCCTATTTGTCAATGGCGGAGAAGTGCATGTGACGCGCCGCCACCATGCCTCCCTCGCCTCACTACCGTGAGTATCGGCGCCGCATTCGCCACCCAGCACTGTCGGCGACCACACCCCAACACGTGGACACACTCTTCCTCTATCTGGTTTTCCACGGCCATGGAAGGGCTTTTAGGCCTAAAATTCCTCTCTCTAAAATTGAGCGATTTCTTCTTCAAATCGGATGCCGCCGTCCCGGATTCGAGTATCACACGACTGAACTCTGCGTTGGATTACCTTGGAGCCGAAATAAAAGGGACATCGAGGGTCTAAATTCAAGCTGGCCAAACTTCCTGGGGATTTCAAAAATTGGGGATTTGGCTCCAAGAGGTAAGATTTAGACTAGTTTTAGTGCTTCATTATGATTTGTGTTGATTTGCTAAGACAATTTCATGAGAATCATAACTTTGTGAAATTAACAAAGATCTTACCTAATTTATGAGTTGATGGAGTTGGGTTTACCATAGTTAGTTAACATTGTGGAATTTGAATCAAGTGATAGAATTGAAGTCTCTTATGAATAATATAAGGTTTATAACGTGTCTACCAATGAATTTAAGGTTAGATTCAAGACATAAGTTTATGATTTGTGGATTATTGTAAAGTTTGAATTTATGAAAGAAATAGATCAATGTTGGGTGATTGGGGACTTAATGAGATATTTGCAACATGTAACTTGCTAGAGGGAGATTTGGAAGGCCAAGCCAAGTAATTAGAATATATAAGGTTTATGGAGAATGAATTAAAATTGGTGGATTTGTGTCTTGTATTGGAAAATTTGTATATGTATAGTTAATTTTTTTATTGAATCGGTTCAAACCTTACTTATGGGGAAATTTCATATATACATATATATATGTAATATAAATTTCATGTGTGTTTAGAATATATGGATTCTGGATATCATGGTTGTATGTGTAAGTTGTGGAATTAAGGAAGTGAAGCTTAGATCTTATTGGGGCTAAATTAATGACAAGGTATAAACTTATTAAACGCCGTATATGACATGCGGGGTGAGAATTGACTAACTTGGATTAATTTATGAATCAACTTGGGTATTTGGAAAAGTTTTGGATGAACCTAAAGAGAAGTTGGTTCGAATAACCTTTAAGTTATACGAATAGTACATATAAAATTTTTAGTTATTGAGTTTAAGTTGGTGGGCTTGACGTATCTTGAGCTTATAAGTGGGTGAATCATGGTATGAAGTAAATTCAAAAAATTATTTCATTAATGTAAGGAGCTTTAACCCAAGTTATGTTTAGTGAAGTTCAAAAATCAAGTATTTAATGATGAATCGAAGTTCTTAATATAAGATACGAGTTATATTTTCTTGCAAATTTGTAAAACGGGGGTTGAAATTTGTGACTTGAATTATGCGAAGGTGAACTTTCTTTAATATAAAATTAGAATTGGGATGATATACTTCATGAAATGAAGATTGGACGTGTGGTTTACTTGAAGGGATGAGAACTTTATGTAGAAATCGAAGTGGCCGTTGTAATAAAGCCTGAATAAAAGGTGTATGTAATATAAGGGCTAATGATTAACTATGTAGGGATAATTCATAAGTTAACTTACATAAGAAAGGAGAGCCCAATTTCAGGACTTGGTTTGGGATTAATATAGTGAGAGGGTAGAGGCTAGAGTTGTGTACCGATGTTATGTAGTTCATTAAAACCAAACTAAAGAATAGGTTTGAATCACGCACACACACACACAAGTGAAATATATGTATATATATACTGCAATTAAATTGGGATTGATGAACAAAGAAGTGAAAATTTGTTCCAGGATGAAGTAACTTAAATTTAGAAATTTGAATTATAGTTTGGAACCAGATGATATAATTGATCTATTTAATTTGTTATGTTGTTATACGAATCATGAATTCTATGAAATTTGAATGGTTAAACTAAAATTCTTGGAGGTGATTATATGTTTATGTGATAATTAAAAATTAGAATCTTTCTGTTGGTAATCGATGCTTGAATCAGTTACCTGTGGAATTGAGTGAGTTGTTTAAACCCATGGAACTATACCATGAATGAAAACTTAAGTTGTGAACTTGTTTTAACTTCACAAAATTAATAAAGACATTCAACTACATTTGGGTAATAAAATTAAAATGGACACTTCAAAGTCTGAAATTATAAGAATAACTGGTTTTGATTTGTAAACTTATCCGATGACTCAATTGACAGTTTAAGCCGTATAATTAAACAATCCCAGACTTGATAGTTGAACGTGAATGTGGAATTGACGAACTGGATGGATATGTAATAATAGTGTTCATTGAAATATGATTGTGAATTGAGGAGATGGACTCCCGATTGATTAATGAATACTGATATAATTAATCAAATATTGAACTGGGAATGATTGATGTAGATGTGATAAGTTGGGCTTGACTATCTTCGCGGTAAAGATCAAAAACTTGCGCAAGCTGGGTACCGTGTTTCCTCGGGTTAGCCCCCGTAAAACAGATATGATTGTATCATGGTGAGTTATAGAACTATCTATTACCCAATGGCTTCGCGTAGCCTATTGGGGGAATATGGAGGGGTTTCTGTAAGCTGCACCCTATGTTGGTATCTGATGATTGTCGTGGTGAGTTATAGAGCTAGTTATCTATTGCCCAATGGTTTTGCGTAGCCTATTGGGAAAATAGGGAGGGGTTTCTATAAGTTGCACCCGACGGTGGTTTCAGATGATTGTAGTGGTGAGTTATAGAGTTATCTATTATCCATTGACTTTGTGTAGCCTATTAGGAGAATAGGGAGGGGTTTTTATAAGCTGCACCCTACATCGGTTCAGTATTTTGATTAATAAAATGAAAGTGAAATGTGAATAAAAAATTAACGAATGGGAAAGAAAGTTAATGATTATATAATAGGTAAGAGAGGAGTTAGTGTTTAGTTATTGATTAAATAGAATGAAAATGAATGCAAGAGCTAAAGAAAAATAGAGAGAAATGATATTAAAGAGAAGAAAGAAAAAGAAAAAAGAGGATAGGTCATGTTTTGAATGAGAAAGAGCTAAGGGCCTAATAAAAAAAATGAAAGGTGGAAAAGAAATTAAAGATAAAATGTTAAAGAAAATGTACATGAGATGAGAATAAGGAAAGATGAATTGAAATGAATTTTTAATGATTTTGTAATAAAGAGTTATGATTGAACAAATAAAGGGTGAAGGAATGAGAGGTAAGAATGGGTTGTAGAAGTGATTTGAATGTGATTGCATAACAACATGCCATTTATACCTCACAAATCATGCATTGCACTTTTATTAGTCTTTATCCTACGAGCTTTGACTCACGTTAGTTGTATCAAATATTTTACAAGTTTAAAGAGGAAGGAAGAGATGTGACATGAAGTCTCGTTAGAGACTAAAGTAAATGAAGTAGGAAAGATATTTGTTTGTAAATTTGAAAATTTAAAGTGGTGCATATAGTATTATGGAATTTGTAATGTTATTGGTAAATTCACTGATGACTGTAATTATTATGAGAAATGAATTAAGTCTTAAATGTATAATACATGTATGTTTCTAAATATTTGTGAACTTCCATTTAGTGGATAGTTTTGATTATATTTTGGAACTTGAGATTCAGGCGGTGCCTGAGTATAAATGATTATTTGAGCTTGACAGGTGTTCAGAAAAAATTGGGATAATCTGAAAAATAGAGGAGACTCTGCTGAAATTTTAAAAAATTATACTTAGATTATTTTTGAAGTTTTGCAAAGAAACTTCTTTTAAAATGAATTACATTCTAGTGTTTTTCTTTAAAAAATATTTTAACCACAAATAGGGTTTATAAAAAGGAGTCTCCTCGATTATTCGATAATGTTGAGTTATCGAGTGCAGTTCACGAGCCTCAGAGTCAGGGTCGTGATAAAATGGTATAAGAGCTCTAGGTTCGAATACCTATGAGCTGTGGTTAATGATGACCATATGTGTGATTTGTTTGATGATTGTAGGCACCACTACACGGCATGAATTGTGTGCCTGCATGGGTTTGCCACTTAATTATCTTGCGTGTGCTATGTGTTTACGTGTGCATAGAGGTTGAATCTTGGGAATGATATTTGAGGACTTGGTTCTAAACCATAGGATTAGTGGCGGTAAACAGATAGGACCTTAAGTCATAATAAGATTAAAATCTTAATATGATCAAAACCTAAGAATCAGACCTCGAGAATCAAAAAATCCTAAAATAAAAAGAAAGCCCTCTAATCTCGAAGATCATTAAGTTACCATACGAACACTCACTCAAAACTCTAAAGAGCTAAACTTTAAAATGAAACTCCGAGCCCCAAAACATTCTTAAGAAATGTTGACCTGGCCTCGTAACCTTTCAAACCCAACAATCTATATGTGTTGTCCTATTACAGTAAAACCTGACTTTCAAATCCAAAGAATAAGAAAATCGAACCCAAGTCTCAACGTGAAAAGAAAATTATACTCGAAGACCTAAATCCCGTGACTTTCAATAATCACACTTCGGCCCCAAGTCTTTAAGATAACTTGTAATGCCCTGAACCCCAGGGACCCGAGAACCAACCCCAGACCGTTCTGGACGTAGTTGAGAATCTTTCATTCACTAAAAACATCAAATTTAAACTTACAAGAAATTTCTTTGAACAACCACATTCTCGTATATATCAAATTTAAGACAATGCTTGAGGTATCAAGAGTTCTTTTAGAATCATCATATCCTTAATTACAATCCTCCACCCAAGTTTAAATACAATCATAATGTAAAATTACAAAGAAAAACTAAATCTCCCTTTTTAGTCTTTCCCAGATGCATCCCTTGCCCAGATATCGCCTCTGGCCTTTAAAACCTGAAATGGTTTAGTAGACGTATGTGAGCCGAAGCTCGTAGGATAAGATTAACTCAAATGTGATGCATGATTTGTGAGGTGTAATGGGTGCACACGAAAATTTAATCAAAACCTTGTCATTTATTCCCAAAATAACTTCACATTGCATAACCGAGTTTTTGTAAAAGATTATTGCCTCATACTTCTTAATTTCCATGAAATTAACCATTACACCATTTTCAATTAGTCCAACTCATTTTTCATTCATCATCAACCCAACACATCTTTCCATTTTCAATTGTCCCAATACCCATTGCCATTTTATTATATTTCCAAGTTAAGGTTTTACCAACCCAATTATGTATAACACACGCATATACCCACGCTTTGCCAACACATTTCATATTTTATCAATTCATGGCTCAAAACATAGGCACCGGCGTCGAACGAGTGTATAGACCCACGCAACGTTACACTCAACCCGGTCGCACAGGCCCCATGAAAAAACAAAACGTTTTATACCCCGACACAACTAACGTCTTTTCCCGATCACTAGCCGGCGGGCAGAGAACCCAACTACGTCCTTTCCTGGTCGTTAGCCGGCGGACAGAGAACCCAATCTACGTAGTTTTTTGGACTTTCATCGAGGAACAAATCGTGCCCAACCTTAAATAATTCAGAAACTGATCCTTTTCAACATATCACAACATAACATCCACACATGTGAGTCCAACCCAAATGATTCCTCTCACCAAACCCATATCATTATATGTGTTCATTATTTACATTTCCATCAATTTAGGGCTCATACCCAGATTAATCGTTCATGTGGTTTCAAATTCATAAATTCATTGGTTATACCCAACAAAACCCACAAACTTGGCTTGACATCAACATGTGTCACATAATTTTATGGAATAAGTTTACAATAGGTTATGATAACCTTCACTCTAACAAATACTCACTCCAATTTCGATATACTGGTTCTTTAAACCTAAACCCCCAATTCTCATTTATCAACTACATAAAGTGTTAACGCATAAATAACTTAAACATGACCATGCCATTTGAACAAAATGGAATGCACCCATTATAGATAGCTATGTATATGTTCACAACTCAGATTTCTCTTCCGAAGGCTTAGTAATGCTAGAAGATGACTATGTCATATCACCTTATTCAGATACCCATTCTTGTTCTTAAAAATCTTGGTTATATTTTGAAAATCCGTTCTATAGCAAAACCCCAAGTATATATACAAGTATATATATAAAAGAGAATATCTAAATAACAATAATAATTAAAGTGATGCCATGTGGCTACAACACATAATTAAATATTAAAAAATATAAATAAATAAACCTAATATTATTATTATATATATATAAAGAGACTACATAAACTCATGTGTAAGTAATGATGACAACTCTCTCTCTCTCTCTTATTCTCAACAACAACAAATAATTTAAGAAATCTCAAAAAGTAAAAAAAAAGAAGAAGTTATTTTTATTATTTTAATAAAAAAGAATCATAAAAGTAATCTACATTTATATATTATATGGAAATTGGCATATATGTATGTACATATATACACACACAATCTCTACAATATTAAATAAATATATACAATTTAATAAAATAAATTTTTAATACTAGCTTGAATACTTTAAAAAAAAAAGAAGACTTAAAATAATACAATCAATAATGTCAAATCTCTAAAACACAATTACAATATCCAACACAAGCTTATTATATACACAAATATCTATATACATATAATGAAATAACCTCTACAATACACTTAATATAATAATTAATAAATAATTAAACCATGACAATAATATAATAACCAACAAAGTATTAAATCTCTATGACACTAACCTCAATTTAAAATGATCAAAAAAATTAATTAAATAAATTATATATATATATATATATATATATATATAGTAATAAAAAATAAATCATAGAGTATAAAAAAAGCAAGACCCAAAAGTAACTATATTATACAAATATAAAGACATACAAA
>JAOTRH010097970.1:0-16109 GCA_034768845.1 Heliamphora exappendiculata
GAGCCTTTAATCATCTACTATACCTTCCACTTTGGTTTTCCTTCAGTTTCCAGAGAAACCTCATCAATGAAAGTTGTAAGCTCACTGAACATGATTTCGCATAACTCAAGATGTGAGTGGCCAAGAGCCATGGTGGCAGCATGCTGAAGAGGAAAATGGGAATTAAACAAATGAAAAATTAGTTATTAAAAACATACACCAATAATATATAAATGAAGAATAAGCACGTCTATCCAGTAACAAGACCATCGCATCAACAAAAAGATGCCAGCCTATTTCTAAAAGAACAACCCAAAACCAGATTTATGAGTAATTGGCTTCAATCGATATTTTTTTTCCAATTTTTTCTCCTCTTTTTTATGTTGACACCACATTATTACATTAAGATTTCTTTGGCAGAGAGGATAGTAGTGCAGGGCTTGTGCAAGTTAGTTAGTTTAACTAATTCAGGAACACAAAGTGACAGAAACTGATTGCACGTAATAATTTTTGGAGTCCAGTTACAATTTACAACCTAGAAGTCCATATACTTTTTTGAATATGCTAGACTACCTTGCTTGCTGATGAAATTATCAAATTTCAAACCATACACCCAACACATAGGTGCCAATAGAATATCCAAACCAATAGTACTCAGCGTTAAAAAGGGCAGCCCGGTACATGAAGCTCCCACGTATGCGGGGCTGCACCAACCTTATAAACTATTAACAATTTCCCTTGGCCACTGTACAATTGTCCAGAGATGTTAAAATTTGATCCAAGATGCATTCAGAATTTTCTTGAAAGCATTCAAGTCAAAATAAAATCCTCAAAACAACCATGATACAGTGAAAGTGTAATTTTTGGTTATTTTGTTATTTGTTTGTTAGCTAAAGGGTGGTTTAGTCATTAAGACTAATCAGGACTTCAGGTTTTGTTCTATGTATATTCTGTAATTTTTTTTTAGTGTTGTCATCAATTGCAATAACAGATTTATTCATCTCTTCTTTTTTTAACATGGTATCAGAGTCTAAACCCTAAGCAAAGGGTCATGTTCGTCAAACAACCACCGTAAGACGTCGCACAACCTCTGTTGACGTCAATGACCATTACCAACTTGATCCAGCCTTTGACGACCACCGAAACCGTAGATGACCCTTGGCAACCATTGCCGACCAGGTTCATGTGGAATTGTAGTTTTTTGGGTCTCAGATTTTATTCTATATATATTTTGTAACTTCTTTTTAGTAGTTTTTTGATTATTGGAATAATACATAATAATACATTCTCTTTTTCTATCATGGTATCATAGCCAGCAACTTAGCAACCCTAGCCGTTGTAGCTCTCCAACGTCAATCTACAGTAGAATGCACTCCAGTAGCTTCCCACAACAGCAGCAAAACCCTAGCATCGCACAACCGCCTCTGACCATCGGCTACCTCTCTCTGACAATCGGCGATCCCTCTCGAATCATTGTCAACGACCAGTGTAACCCTAGGAGTCGTGCCTAGTACCAGATCTAACCATTGCAAACAGTTGATCACCAGATCTAACCATCATGGATCACCGGAGCTAATACAAACTAGAGGGAAAAAAGAGAACTACATATTTTTAAGGTAATCAAAGCATTAGCATAATCATAAGTTACAGAATATAAATAGAATAAAATCTAAAACCCTAATTAATCTTAATGACTAAACTACCTATTAACTAACAAATAAATAACAAAATAACCCAAAAATATACTTTCACAACCCCCTTAAAACTCATGATGCGAGCCCGTTGAGCAGTGTGAGTTTGAAAAGTCAGAACAAAAAACAAACCGAAGTGTGAATCTTGGTAAAGAAATCGGCAAGCTACAATGAGAAGGGAGCGAAAGAAAGATGCTGATGAACAAAGTAACAATCAATCTTTGTATGCTTTGTACACTCATGGAAGACAAAGTTATGAGTTATCTTAATCACACTTTTATTATCACAATAGAGAAAAGTAGGAGAAGAGAGAAAAACACTCAAATCAAAGAGACAGCGGAGTCAAACAATCTCAGTGATAGCACGAGTCATGGTACGATATTCAGCATCAACAGTAGAACGAGCAATGACGGTGTGTTTCTTACTCTTCCAGGAAATGAGTCATCAAGAAATACACAAAAGCTAATAGTAGACATGCGATCAGATACATCAGCAGCTCAATCAACATCAGCACAAGCTCGAAGAGTCAAAGATGAAGATGAAGATGAAGACAAGAATAAGCTCTAAATATAGTACCACGAACATAACACTGAATGCGAAGCAAAGTTGCCCAATGAGCAGAACGAAGAGCGGAGACTAATTGACTAACCACATAAACGGCATATGTAATATCATGACGAGTCACAATAAGATAGACCAAAGACCAAATCAGCTTTCGATAGACAGTAGGATCCTCAAGAAAAATACCATTATAAGAAGGGAACTTCGCATACAACTCAACGGGAGTATCCACAACCTTATCATCAATGAGGCAAGCATGGTGGATCACCTCATTTGCATATTTTGATTGAGATAAGAAATAACCTTCAGGGGAACAAGCAATCTCTATACAAAGAAAGTATCGCAAATGACCCAAATCTTCCATCTCAAATGTATGAAACAAATGTTGTTTCAATTTAGAAATAGCAGTAGAATCTAAACCAATGAAAATCATGTGATCCACATATAATAACAAAATAACTATCCCAGCTGGAGTGTGGCGGACAAAAGGGCAAATCATGAGAACTAGGAGTAAAACCAATCTAGGTAACGGTAGATTGAAAACGGTCATACCAAGCACTAGAGGACTACTTCAAACCATAAAAGGCACGACAAAGAAGACATATAGAACCAATAAGAAGGCCTAGAGGAGAATGCATATAAACTTCCTCATTAAGATGCCCATTTAGAAAAGCATTTTTGACATCTAGTTGAAAGAGAAGCCACTAACAATTGCAGCAATAGAAATCAAAATACTAATTATAGTCATCATGGCCACGTGCAAATATTTTCTCGTAATCAATCCCATACTCCTGAGAAAAACTTTTGGCAACTAATAGGCCTCATAGCGCTCTAGAGAACCATTAGAATGAATTTTAACTTTTTAAATCCATTTACATTCAATAAGATTCTTACAGGTAGATAATGGAACCAAATCCTAAGTACAAATCTTCTAAAGAGTAATTAATTCTTCTTGCATAGCATTAATCAAGTGGGGATCAGTACATCTTTATAGAACTAAAGCTCAAAATAAGTAAGAATAGTAAATAAGAAAGCACAATAAGAAGAGGAAAACAAGTGTTAGAAAAATCAAATCTTACCAACGGAGTACCGGCACGTAAAGGATAGCGCCATTTAGGGGGATCAGGATTCACAGTAACAAAGGGAGCTGGGTCGGAGCTGGTGAAGACGTGTTGAGAAAGAGGAGGCTGCCTGCGAGAATAAACTAACAGGGGAGATGTAGTTGGAGGACGAGATGTAGAGGTAAGTTTGGAAACAGCAAGAGTTTGAGTAAACTCCTCGCAAGGCACATCATGCGGAAAATGGTCAATATGAATTAAATCTTCTTCGGGGACTAGGGCAAACTTAGAAGGGAGAGTAAAGTATGAAAGCCGTTTAAGAGACAACATGACGGGAGATATAAAAGGCGTTTAGATATAAGACCATAACACCGATACCTTTTTTGTTGAATAGCATAACCCTAGAAGACACATAGAGTTGAGCGAGTGCTAAGTTTAGTGCGTTCTCAATTGGAAAGAATGGACAAAACAAACATAACCAAAGACACATAACAACGAGTAATTAGGAATTTGTTCAAACAACTTATCATATGGAGAGATGTCAGAAAAAAGATGTGTGGGCATGCGATTAAGAAGATATACTGCAGTAAGCACTACTTCTCCTCAAAAACTAACAGGGATAGAGGAAGAGAGAAGGGAGCGAGCTGTGTCAAGGATATGCCGATATTTTCTTTCAGCGCTACCATTTTGTGTGGGAGTATCAGAACAGGAAAATTGATATATAGTGCCAAATGCAGTTAAAAAGTCTATGAATTCGGTTAGGAAATACTCCCCACCCAAGTCAAAACAAAGGGTCATTATAGTAGTGGAAAACTAAGTATGAACGATAGAATGAAATGTGCGGTAAATATGAAGAAAGTCAAATTTGTGAGATATGAGATACACCCAATAAAAACGACTATAATCATCGATAAAGGAAACATAGTACACTTATGCTCCTTTAGTTGCAATGGGAGAAGGACCCAACACATCAGTACGAGCAAGAGAGAAAGAAGATGCAGACAGGGAAGTGCTTTGACTAAAAGATAAAGATGACATTTTTGCAAGAAATGTCATTAGCAAACGCTTTACGTAAATGACCTGACTGAGCTAGTATCTTCAAACGCTCACTAGACAAATTACCTAACCTAGAATGCCAAAAATGAAAAGGAAACGAATGTTGATTTAGTTGAAAGGAAGATAGAGTCGTAGAGGAAGGAGCCACGAGAATGTGCAAGCTTTCCAAAACATATAACTCGCCAACCCTACGTTAAATCCCAATCTACTTATAGGACGCCCGATCCTGAACAACACAACCAGAGAAATAAAACAAAACATCAAAACCAGAATCAGAAAACTAACAAATAGTAAACTAATAGACAACTGGGGTACATAGAAGACATCAAGGATAGACAAATAAAAAGGAGAGCAAGGAAGAACTAAACCAATAAAAACAATATGCATAGAAGAGCCATTTGCAGTAGAGATGGTGGTGGGGGAAGAGGGGAGAACACAGTGACTTAAACAAGACAAATCTAGTGTCATATAATGAGAAGATCCATAATTAAAGATCCAAGTAGTAAGCTGAAATGCCTATGTAGTAAGAACTGTGCAAAACTGAAGTGGTCATAGGAGAAGCATGAGCTTAGGACCCAAATGACGGAAACATAGACTGAAATTGTTCAAGAAAAATATAGCTGGTAAGGAAAAGAAACTCACGAGTAAGATCAAAACATCAACTTTCTAGTCAAAGTATCATCTAAAAATCTCATCCAAAATCTCACGTCAAAATCTCATGCTACCCAAAAAAATTATGAACGCACTAAGCACCAAATCTGGTGCTGGTCTTGACGGGAGGCCAGTGAACAATGGTCAACAATGGTTGGAGATACTGTACATAAGGCCAGAAGTACAAAAACTAGGTCCAAATGCAAGTAAAACCAAAATCGAAGGTCACTCTCAAAATAATGATGCCAGTTCTAACGTAGAAGAAGTTCGGTGGAGTCGTTGGTGATGGTCAAAGGATCTAGCAAAGTTGTCAAGTCCGACGAGATCGTCAGTATTGATTAAGGGTCCAACCACGGTTGGTCTCAAAATGGCTAATGCCAAATCCAACAGAGAAGAAGTCCAACAAGGTGGCTGGTGATGGTCAAAGGGTTCGGCAAGGTCGTCGATTATGGTTAAGAGCTCTGATGAGGTCAACGGCACTAATTGAGGGTTCGGCGAGGGTCTGCGGCTAGGTTTCTCACTAGGTCAAGTGTTACAAAAGAACCAAATCGCAAAGACCCAAATCGTGATGGTCGAAGGGTCCGACGAGATCATCGATGCTGATCCATGGTTTCGAAGAGGTCGTCAGCGATGGTTGGAGGCTTCACGAAGGTCTTTGAGTGAAGAGTTTTTCAGGTCGGGTCGCAGTGTGGTGATTCGTCAAAAGAAGAGTCCGGCTCAAATTGGGCATGCAGACTTGACATCATCTAGTTTCTTCTATCCTTTTGAGTCTCCTCATAGGTAAAAGCCAGACTTCGTGATAGGCAATTGAAGAGCCGCCTCTAAAGCTTGCAATGGTGGTCGGCGAGGCTATTTCGAAAAGGCATAGGGCTTTAACTTTGTTCGTCGTCAGTAGGAAGAGACGAGTGCTAGGGTTTCGGTGTAGAGCTAGGGTTAACGAAGGGGACAACATCTAGAGTTTTGGCATAGGGGTTGCGACTGCTAAGGTTTTTGGTGCAAGGGGTAAGGTTGCGATAAAGAAGGTTACTAGGGTTTCGTCGATACTGCTAATTGTCGCCGGAGATAAGGGACGAGTGTTGATCGGCGGTAAATGTTGCTATTAGAATTTTTGTGGCTCTAATACCATAATACAAACTAGAGGAAAAAAAAACCACATATTATTGAGGTAATTAAAAGTATTAACATAATCATAAGTTACAAGACATAAATAGAATAAAACTTAAAATCTTAATTAGTCTTAATGACTAAATTACCCGTTAACAAATAAATAACAAACTAATCAAAAATACACTTTTACAAACTCTCATAATTCGCAACCAGATTTGGGTTTTTTACCCAACTCGACTTCCGTCGCCCCATAGACCTTCGTCGAACTTTCCTCTGATTGGCTGCCTCCTTCCGCGACTTCGCCTGCCATTGGCGACCTTCGCAGAACTTCCTTTTGTCACTAACAACCCTTGCCAACACCTCTTTAGCCACCAAAGACTTTCTACCTTTGCGACCAAATCTAGGTTTTTGCTTAACCTCTTATCAGTCGCCTCTTTTTGCTAACGGCTAAACCTCTAACTTCCTTCTCCAGCCACAACCAACCTGTGCCGGATCCCTGTTTGGCTACGATGACCTTTGCCGGAACTCTGTTTGGCTCCATTTAGCTTTGGACCTCCATTAGGAAGCAGGTTTCTTCTCAAATTTTTTTTTCTTTCCTTTACCGTAGCTCGTTGGGACAATATTTTAACATGAGATTTTGAGACGAGATCTTGACATGAGCATTTAGCATGATATTTCCGCATGAGTCTGGATACAATATTTGGCACAAGATTTTGAATGGAATCGAATTTGATATGAGAATTTGCTCTTTGACTTCCGGTGGTGCTCAGTCTTCTTTAGTACAGTTCTTGTTTGAGCAATTTCAATTTATGCAAGGCTCTTCTGGGCTCCAACCCCATGCCAATGTTAGGCCCACTTTTTCTTCAGGTTTGCATGGTTACTTTTTCACAGGTATTTCACCCAAAACTAGAATTTTTTATTCCAGTTCTTCGCATCATATGACATCTAATTTGTCGAGTCTTAGTCATTGCGTTTCTCCCTATTCTCCTATCACTATTATAGCAAATGGCGCTTTTATGCAAGTTGTTTCTATTGTTCTATTATCCATTCCTCATCTTCTTCGTTGTCTATTCCTATTGTCTTTTATGTGCTACAGTTGTCTGTTAGTTTACTAGCTATTAGTCAACTTTCTACATGTGGTTTTGATGTTTTATTCTCTTCTTCTTCTGGTTGTGTTGTTCAGGATCGGACGTCCCAAAAGCATATTGGAATTGGGCGTCAAGCTGGTGATTTATGTATTTTGGAGAGCCTTTACATTCCATGTATCAATCTGCTGCTATGTATTCTTTTCGTTTAGATCAGAATTCATCTCATTTTTATCTTTGACACTCTCGGTTAGGTCATTCGTCTAGTGAGCGTTTAAAAGTTTTAGTTCAGTCAAATCACTTAGGTAAAGTACCTACTAGTGATATCTTCGAATGCAGTGGTTGTAAATTTGCTAAAATGTCTACTTTACCCTTTCCTAAAAGCACTTCATTCTATACATCTCTTTTTTCTCTTGTCCGCACTGATGTGTGGGGCCCTTCTCCTGTTGCAACAAAGGGTGGATCTATGCACTATGTTTCTTTTATTGATTATTACAATCGATTTTGTTGGGTCTATCTCATGTATCACAAAATTGATTTTTTTTGTATTTACTGCACTTTTCATTCTATGATTCAGACTCAATTTTCTACCACCATCAAAATCATTCGTTCTAATTTGAGCGGGGAGTACTTTTTAACAGACTTCACCGACTTCTTAGCTGCCCCTGGCACTATTCATCAGTCTTCATATTCAAATACCCTAGTACAAAAAGGTAGAGCTGAAACAAAAGATCACCACATCCATGACACAGCTCGCTCCTTTCTCCTTTCTTCCTCTATTCCTAGTGTCTTTTGGGAAGAAGTTGTTGTTACCGTAGTTTATCATCTTAATCGTATACCTACTCCTCTTCTTTCTAGGATCTACCCTTATGAAAAACTATTTGGTCACCTTCCTAATCACTCGTTGTTGCGAGTTTTTGGTTCCGTTTGTTTTGTTCTTCTTCCCAAAAGGAAGCACAATAAACTCAGTGCTCGACCAGTTCTTTATGTCTTCTTAGAATATGGCATTCACCAGAAATGATATCAGTATTATGATTTTGTATCTAAATAGCACTATACCTCCAGCCATGTTGTCTTTCTTGAGCGATTCTCCTACTTTCTCTTCCCCTTAAATATGCCCCTATTTCCAAGGAGGATTTAATTCATATTAATCATTTTCTGGTTCATGTGTCCTCCAAAGAGTTTACTTGTAGCCTTGATGTTTCTAATCTTCCTCCTAGGTCTCGTTCATCTATTGTTTCATCTGCATATGTGGATCCTGATCCTCCTGAACGGCGCTACCCTTTGTGTACTCGAACTCCACCAATAAGACTTGATTTTTCTAATAACTATTTTTCTTCTTCTTATCGTGCCTTCTTGTTAACCATTCATGCTTATTTTAAGCCCCAGTCCTATAAAGAAGCTTGTACTGATCCAAACTGGATAAAAGCAATGCAAGATGAATTAACGGCTCTTTAGAAGACTTGTACTTGAGAGTTGGTTCCATTGTCTGCCGAAAAAAATCTCATTGGCTGTAAGTGGATTTATAAAGTTAAAACTCATTTTAATGATTCTATGGAGCACTATAAAACCTAATTAGTTGCAAAAGGTTTTGCTCAAGAATATGGGATTGATTACGATGAAACATTTACTCATGTGACTAAGATGGCTACAGTTCGCACTTTGATTTTTGTTGCCATAGTTCGCTAGTGGCCTTTTTTCTAATTGGATGTCAAAAATACTTTCTTCAATGAACATCTTAATGAGGAAGTCTATATGAGCCCTCCTCCGGGTCTCTCTCATCCCATTGGTTGTGTACATCTTCGTCGTGCTCTTTATGGTTTGAAGTAATCTCCTTGTGTCTGATATGAGCGCTTTCAGTCTACTGTTACTCAAATTGGCTTTAATCCTAGTCATCATGATTCTGCCCATTTTCTCCGCCACACTACTACTGGGATTGATAGTTTTCTATTATATATGGATGATATTATTATCACTAGTTCGAATTCTACTATTATTTTTGAAGAGAAACATCTATTTCGTGAGTTTGAGATGAAAGATTTGGGTCCTTTTCAATATTTTCATAGTATAGAGGTTGAATTCTCACCTAAAGGTTATCTCTTATCCTAGTCTAAATATGATAATGAGGTAATTCATCGTGCTCGTCTTACAAATGACTCGTCCTAATATTGCATATGTTGTTAGTTGATTTGTCTTTGCTCCTCACTCCACTCATTGGGCTGCTTTGCTTTGAGTTTTACGTTATGTTTGTAGTACCATCTTTCAGAATTTATTAATATCTTCTTCTCCATCTTAGAATCTTCGGACTTATGCTGATTGAGCTGGCAATGTGTTTGATTGTAAATCTACTACTGGTTTTTGTATGTTTTTTGGTAACTCTCTCATTTCTTGGAAGAGCAAGAAACAGTTTATCATTGCTCGTTCTACAGCTAAAGTTGAATATCGTGTCATAGCTCATGCTACTGCTGAGATTGTATGGCTCAAATAGCTACTACGATAACAAAAGTGCCATACAGATTGCTCACAATTCTGTTTTCATGAGCGTACGAAGCATATAGAGATTGATTGTCACTTTTGTTCGTCAATATCTTTAACTTGATACTATTGATCTTCTTTTCGTCTTTGTAGCTTGCCCATTTTTTCACCAAAACTCATATTTCGGCTCGTTTTCACTTCCTACTTGGCAAACTCTCATTGCTCACCGGGCGTGTCATGAGTTTGAAAAGGTGTGAAAGTGTAATTTTTTAAGTATTTTATTATTTGTTCGTTAGCTAAAGGGTAGTTTAGTCATTAAGACTAATTAGGATTTCAAATTATGTTACACACACACACACACAGCATTCTCACTTTTCTATCAAGCCTTCGTCGAAACACTAGCTACCACAAACCCATCATTCTAGACCTTGCCTTTGCTCATTGAACTCTTGCCCCAAAGCTTCTAGTTGTTGCTTCTCTTACATCGCCGACCACAGTTGACAATTGTCAACCACTGACCACATCTCAAGCATTGTCAACCAGCTTCGAAACCCTAGTCGTCAACACCCTAACCATTGCATACCCTTTGTTTCTGCCTCTTCTCATTGAATCCTAACCAATGCAGACCATAGCCATCACAATCCTTGGCCATCGCCGACAGATTTTGACCATCCCCAACTAATTTTGACCATGGTCGACTGTTATCCACCATCGTCGGCCACTCCTCGAGCACCGACAACCACTGTCGCCTCCTTAACAAACAGATATTGGTTTTAACACAACTCACAACAACCCATCTGAAATCTTCTCGCGCCATTGGTCTTCATCGAAAACCTAACTTCCCTTGGTGACCGCGTCATCCTCTCTTTGGACTCTAACGACTTGCATCGGAGCCTCGTCTGAGCTGGTGACCTAGCCAGAGCCTCCTTTTTTGGTTTTGTTCTTCGATTTTCTCTGGTTTGTGCCTTGGGTTTTTTGGCCGCTAGTTTGTGTCCCTTTAATGTTACTTTTTGAGACATTAAGGTACTATCTTTGATTTGGGGGTATTGTACGGTGATCAATATTCGTGACTGCTTGAAATCTTATTTCTTTTTTAGATTTGCAATTAAGCTTTTCGACATGTCACAAGAGAAATTATAAGCTACTAGCATTCGTTGTAACGCTGGATTTTATTTAGCACGAGATTTTGACATGAAATTTTGAACATAATAAGTATTGATATTCTATTTGGCACGAGATTTGGTATGAGATTTTGCTCTTCAACTTTCAATTGTGCCCAATGTTCTTTAGTACCGTCCCTGTTTGAGCATTTTCAAATTATGCATAAATCCTCCGGGATCCGATCCCATGCATCTGTTATGACCACTTTTTTTCAGGTTTGCATGGTTCCTTTTTCACAGGTATTTTACCCAAAACTTCGATTTTTTATTCTGATTCTTCACATCATATGACATATGATTTGTCGAGTCTCGTCATTACGTTTCTCCCTCTTCTCCTATCATTATTTCTAGTTTTCTACTGCAAATGGTGCTTCTGTAGAAGTTATTTCTATAGACTCTGTTCTTCCTTCCTTATCTTCTTCATTGTCTATTTCTAATGTGTTCTCTATGCCACAGTTGCCTTTTAATTTATTATCTATTAGTTAACTTTCTGATTTTGAATTTGATGTTTTATTTTCTTCTTCTGCTTGTGTTATTCAGGATCGGATGTATCAAAAGCAAATTGGGATTGGACGTAAAGCTGGTGATTTATATATTTTTGAGAGTATACCTTCTCGTTGATACATCTTTTGCTGATGTGTCTTCTTTTTGTTTAGATTAGAATTCATCTAGTGAGCGTTCAAAATTTTTAGTTCAATCTGGTCACTTAGGTAAAGTAATTGTTAGTAATATCTCCGAGTGCGGCGGTTGTAAACTTACTAAAATATGACCTTTACCTTTTTACAAAAGGACTTCCTTCTCTAGATCTCCTTTCACTATTATTCACATTGATGTGTGGAGCCCTTCTTCTATTGCAACAAAGGGTAGGTCTGTGTACTATGTTTCTTTTATTGATGATTGCTGCCATTTTTATTCGATCTATCTCATGTCTCACAAATCTGATTTTTTTCGTATTTACCGCACATTTCATTTTATAGTTCAAACTCAATTTTCTACCACCATCAAAACCACTCGTTCTAATTTGGATGGGGTTACTTCTTAACATAATTCACTGACGTATTAGCTGCATCTGGCACTATTCATCAGTCTTTATGTTCTGATCCCCAGCACAAAATGGTAGAGCTGAAAGAAAATATCGACACATCCTTAACACAGCTCACTCCATTCTCCTTTCCTCATACGTTCCTGCTATTTTTTAAGGAGAAGCAGTTCTTACTACAGTTTATCTTCTTAATCGTATGCCCACTCTTCTTCTTTCTAGGATCTCCTCTTATAAAAAATCTATTTGGACACACACTTAATTACTCATTACGCGTTTTTGGTTTAGTTTGTTTTGCTCTTCCCAAAAGAGAGCACAATAAGCTCAATGCTCGATCATCTCTATCTTCTTAGGATATGGCATTCACCAGAAAGGATGTCAGTGTTATGACCTTGTATCTAAGCGGCTTTGTGTCTCCCGTCATGTTGGGGGAGTTTAGCAAAGTTACTGCTAGTAGTTTTTAGCTTCCCACTACTAATTTTAATTATAAACTATAAGTTTTTCCAAACATTCACAACTTCTATTACAATTTATAACTACATGTTTTTGCTATTTCAGCTACAAGTTACAAGTTTTACAAAGCACTCACAACTTCTACTAGAAAGCTACAATCTATAAGCTACTAGTTTCAGCAATACAAAACACCACCGTTATCTTCCTTAAGTGACTCTCATTCTCTACTCTTTCCCTCAAATATGCCCATATTTCCAAAGAAGAATTGATTCATATTGACCCTTTTCCAAATCATGTGTCATTTGAAGAGTTTACTCATAACCTTAATGTTTTTTATCTTCATCTTACGCCTCATTCTTCTGTTATTCCATCTCCTCCGTTAGTTTATTCTCGCATGCAGGCTCTTCCTCAACTCATATCAATCAACTCTAACATAATTTCATTTGCCTCTATAGATCCTGATCCTCTTAAACGGTGCTACCCTTTGCGTACTCGTACTCTGCCGGTAAAACTTGATTTTTCTAATACACGTTTTTTGTCTTCTTATCGTGCCTTCTTGTCTACCATTCATTCTTTTTTGAGTCTCAGTTCGTTAGTGGCCTTCTTTCCTACTGGATGTTAAGAATGCTTTTCTCAATGGACATCTTAATGAGGAAGTCTATATGCGGCTATGCGTCCTCCCCAGGTCTCCCTCACCCCACTCGTTTTGTATGTCGTCTTCGTCAAGCTCTTTATGGTTTGAAGTAATCTCTTCGTGCCTAGTATGAGTGCTTTCAGTCTATTGTTACATGTCGGCTTCAATCCTAGTCCTCGTGATTTTGCTCTTTCCTTTTATCACACTACTACTAGGATTGTTATTTTGCTATTATATGTCGATGAGATGATTAATATTGGTTTTGACTCTACCGTTATCTCTAAACTAAAACATCTATTTCGTGAGTTTGAGATGAAATATTTGGGTCATTTTTTATATTTTCTTAGCATAGATGTTGCTTCCTTGCCTAGGGATTATGTTTTATCTCGGTCTAAATATGCTAATAAGGTAATTCACCATACTTTCCTTACTGATGATAAGGTTGTTAAGGTTGTTGACACTCAGTTGAATTACATGCAAGTTTTCTCCTTCTGATAGTGTTCTCCTTAAAGATCCTATTGTCGATCTAGAGCTAGACTTATTATCTTCTTATTCATATTTGACTCTTCGGGCTATGCTGATGCTGATTCGGTTGGCAATGTGCCTGATCGCAAGTCTAATTTCTGTGTGCTTCTTTGTGACTCTCTCATTTCTTAGAAGAGCAAAAGACAATATGTAATTACTCGTTCTACAGCTGAAGTTGAATATCGTGGCATGGTTCATGGTACCGCTGAGATTGTGTGGCTCAGATAACTACTCTCTGATTTGGGTGTTTCTCTCTCATCTCCTACTTATCTCTATTGTGATAACAAAAGTGCTATACAAATCGCCCACAACTCTGTTTTCCATGAACGTACAAACCATATAGAGATTTATTGTCACTTTGTTTGTTAACAACTTCAGCTTGGTACTATTAATCTACCTTTCGTCTCATTGTATTTGCAGCTTGCCAATTTCTTCACAAATGCTCATATTTCGGTTCGTTATTTCTCTTGCAAGTTTGTTATCTTAATTTGAAATTTCTTTACAAATTTTTCTGCAAGGGACCACCTGAAATGCTGATATTGAAACCCTCGTGACTTATATGCTAAAATTCCAAGTTGTCAATAGTCAACACTTCTCTGTTGCACATTATGTTTACTCCTTCAATAATAGTGTGATCCGTATCAATCTACAAGTTAAATCATGTTTTTCAAAATTAACATTTGTTGAGATTTAGATATAAATAATAAAGCTACCCTCTCTCTTACAGCTTAAACTTTTAGATGAGTTGGAGGTCAATAATTTAACACCATTTTCTTGTTAGTACACACTTACTATATGGGCTTCAGATCCAGATTTGAGTGAGGGAAAAATAGGATGGAGGAGATCTTTGGTGGCTGATAAGCCACCAGTATCCCTAGTATCTGGTGGACATGAGCATGCAAACATTGCATACATAAGCCACTGATCTAATTTATTGTCTGAATCCTGTGACTGGTGTGCCTTTCCGCCCAACTCGACAGGAGTGATATGAGCAAGACGCTGAATGACCTCTAACCTGCAATGGAAATCAAGTCACTATGAGATTGTGGCGTTTTTAATTTGAACTTTCATAATCTTGGATATTTTGGATCAAAACGAGGAAAGCCATACTGAAGAGACACTTCATTCTTTTTACTATCACTATTTAACAACGAAACATCTAAAATCAACACATAGACACACATACACACGCCTGCACACAAAAGCAAACTTACGTGCTGACTTGACTATTTTTCATGATTTTGTGTTGCACAAAACTATAGAGGGTGGGGTAGGCAGGGAGGGAGAGAGCAAGAGAAAGAGATCCAGTTAAGACACCACAAAATGGGTATAAGTTCAATACGAACCTTAAAATGTTAAATTTCTTTAAAAATACTGCAATAAGTTGCAAAAAAATCTTCCTAATTATGCAATGGATAAACAAAAATTATGTATAAAGAGAACAACATTTGGCAAGAAATTGAAAAATGTAACATAAATGCAAATTCTTAAACGCTTACTTTGCTTCCTGAACAGAGTTTGGACAAAGGTCAGCAGCATATTTGACTAATTCACTAAGACATCGACCCCACTTGTTCTTATCAGGGCTCTCGAATAAAATAGACTGAAGTGTCACATCTGGCGGTACTGCCTCGAATTCTCGCCTCAAATCAAATGGACGACCAGAGTCCCAATAGCAGCTCTGAACAATGTCATCCTGTAAACCTCATGGGTTAATCATTAGAAATGAGAAAAAAGAAAACAAAGAAACATTAAAAATGAAAATATAACCCACCCCATTCTCCTCTAAAACATCAATTACAAATATGGGCTCGGGTTCATTCTTCAAGACATGGTCCGGACGCTCATGCATTGAAAGCTCTCGTATATCATTTCTTAAAGCACGAACACAGCGCAGTAACTCCAATGCTGTATGCCTAATCTGACTATCCACGGAACTAAGAAATATAAGGCCAACCGCATCTATCTCTGAAACACGAAAGTCAATTGCTTCTCCGGAGTGATGGAAAGAAGACCTCTTGAACCCATCACTCCTGTGCACCCCCTTTGCCTCTTGGGCTTCATACGCTACCATATCATCAGATAAACAAGCTCTCCAAGAACGCATGAGTTCTAACAGGCGTCCCAATGATGTCTGAATGAGAAGAGGGAACTCATCAGGAAGTCGTAGGATGAAGTTAGCCATTCCTCTCATAACTGCAAAACGGTGCTGTGGGAGGTATCTCACTATCCGATTCAGTACCTGTACTGCTTCTTCACGAACGCCAGGATCAATACTTATGCCATGTTGAGGTATTATTTCAGTGATTTTATCACTTCGCCCAACTTCTTCAATCAGATACGGTATGCACTTCAGCACTGACCGGAAAAGATACCCTTGTGACTTCTCCTTTGTTACAGCATCTGGAAAAAGGCAATTCATTTACTATGAGGCATTCAAGCAACAAAAGTAAAATTGGAAGTTGTCACACAAAGAACAACATGTAAAGCAATAGCCAAGAATATAACTACAGAAAGATAAAGCACTACCTACTATAGAAAGGCAAATAAGTTGAGAATCACAATATCATAAAGACACCAAAATGTGGGTCGAGCACCCTGGCAGAGCTAGGATTCCCATCTTTTCTTTTCTTTT